>JAYRBW010070650.1:0-26731 GCA_036023295.1 Invenusta paracnida | reverse complement strand
TCGTAATTCAGGTAGAAACTGATTTTCAAGCATGTCAAGATAACGATCTGCAGTAATTCGGCCATGGCAAATAAAAGATCGTTAACAGATTGCATCACTTCTAATGATGTTCTCTCCTTTGGACGGTCATGAATTGGTTTGTCATTGATTGATCCTGTTCTGAAAAGCTTTTCTTCTCATTCTTTAATCTTATCTCCCCGAGGAGGATCCCCATCAAATCTCTCAGAAAATTTTGCACGAATCAACTGCATGTCATACTTTCCTTTGTTACTTTCATGCCACCATGTAGTAGCTAAAATTCTAGCTTCAATTGTATAGTGACTTTGATCTTTTTGATCACCAGCAGCATTTACTTGCATTTTAGAATTAACAATTAACAACCAGTTGTTTTATACAGATCGATACTGTTCTATCTGATGAAGATTTTTAACATATTAGCATATTAATATCTATACTATACATCTATGATCATCAACTACAACATCTATGCTTCATATTAGTGGATTATGTAATTTCGCTGGTTTACGCACTGTATATAAATAAATAAATCGCTCAAATATTAAAAAAATATTAGTCAATTGTTTGTCTATCCTATATATAGTATGTTTTATTATTTAAAAATACATTAGATAGTTGGCTATTTTGTAAAAACGTTACATATTGTCTAACGAAAGATAAACAATATACTGAGTAAAACATATTTTATCTTCATTAAGGTATATACGCAAATCGTTATATGTTATATTTATTTATTTTCTGATTGGTATTTGTTCACTTATAAACACATTTCCACGTTTGTGTAATATTATAGCATATAATGTTACTTATACTTTACTAAACACTAATTATTAACATGTAGGTAATATCCAACTTATATTTAGACAAGTATTTTGTTACGATATAAGTATATCAATGTATGTTACATTTATGATTGTACTCGCTTTTTTGTTTCTGACCTACATTGGATAGATTTAACAACTACAGCGCAAGCTATTTTGTTATATCTAATCACTGCCCAATATATGGAGTATTTGCTTGTAATCACTGCCCAATAAGGGTATTTGCTTGTAATCGTTAATTATACTGCCAATAGATATTGTGACAACTTATCCAATTCATGTGTGTTAATACTGAGATAGAGTCCTACTTTATTAAGTATACTATTATGTTGTCATAAATAATGTCGTAATGTATGTCGAAATACATAATATGTACGAAGAAAATAAATGTATATTTTATTTTGAATTTTAAGTTAAAATATAAGAGTCAACATATATTGAACCAAAAATATATAATTTTTCTTTTTTCTAGTTGACTATCTCTCCCTGCATTATTGAATTATTACCTTTAAAAATTAATTCAACGTTTTAAATCACTTTTATAGTAAAATGTCTACTCTAATAAAAAAATAAATTTACCACATATAATACATGAACTTTATACCTAATTACTCGATAAGGTTTACTGCTTGAAATTATATTTATATTAATTGCAATAGCAAGGCAGTTCAATCTGCAAAGAGTAAGTGATATAATACAAATGTTCAATTGAAGTCAGGAATTTCCCTTTTTAGATACACATTCCTTGGAAACATTATATAATCAAATATTTTCAGATTTGTAGTGTATTCTATAAGAAATATTCAAAATACAAATTGTTATGTTTAAAATGTCATAATGATGGTTCAAACATTTTAATTTTCTGTTGTTAACAGGTTAATATATGTATATGTATATTTATATTTGGGCAGCTTGCGGTTTATTATTATTTTAATATAGTATTTAAAAATAATTTTAAACATAAGTATAGTATAACATGTTTATACAATTTAAATATCAACTTTTAATTTTTGTGTATAGCTAAGTTATTTTTTAGTTGTTAGTTAAACTCGGCTAAAAATGTTGTTTCATCTGAGCTGTGTTTTATATACAATTGATTGATTACTGATTTATTTTCTCGAACTGGTTTTTAATGCCACTTTTGCTTTCAGTGTCGTATCATATGTACATTTTTATGCCAAAATCCCAAACTAGTCTTTAGTTATAAAATTAAACACGGCTATGAGCATGAAATTTCTAAGTTTAACTGTAAATGATATTATTTTACTACGAGTATTAACATTTATTTACTTTAAAAGAAATATTTTTATTATATATTTATTATTAATTATACGAATACGAATACAAATAGAAAATACTATATTTTTTAAAACATTACAAGATGTACTATTTAAAATAATATTTGTTATCATAATACTGAATACAAATAAAAATTAAAAATATCTTGATATGCCTATATATATATATATATTGGAATATTAATATTTATTTTATTGATGATGAGTTCCAGTGAGGACAGGTAACATAGCTCATGTTTACTTTAGCGCCTTGTAAATTTTGAGCAGGTATAGGGAATTCCAGTCGAACCTTTCATATAAGATAATTATCACGAAATATTATTTATGTATCCTATATACTTAAATTAAAAAGTCTTTCAAAGCCCATTTTCACGATTTTGTATAATATATACTCAATTAACATATATGCATACATATAATCTGAAGTATGCATCTATGGAGGACTTAATTATACCCTAGTGGATCTATTTTTAATAAATAATAAAACTCTATATGTGATGGTGATTAGTCCTCTTTTAATGGTGGCAAGTTTTCTGGGTGAGAAACAATACTCATTTCATACTTGTACACTGTTAATTTATCCCGTTACTCTGACCCTGCATATATATAGCTATTTCAACGTCTATCCGTATACCTCTCATTATAAAGCCATAAATACAGTGCATTTGTGTTTATATAAACGGAAATTAAATGTTTATTATACAGCTTCACAATATATAATTTTGTTTATCCTCAACACAATTTTTCTTATCAACACAAGCTAGTATATATATATATAGAAATACATACAATAGGTCGACTTAAATATTATATATACATATAATATATCTTTTAACATATCTCACACCTTTATGGCATGAAATATCTTAAAACTGAGGGTTGATATTGTTTAGGTAGAATGAAGGTAAAATAAAAAGTATTGTATTCTACTTGCCGCCATCTTTTAATATGTTTTAGACATTATCTCTTAAATCCGATTATGCAAAATAATGCGTCTTAAATCTGAACTATCGTAGAATTGATTAAAAAACTTATCATTTGCATAAATACTCTTTTGAATTTTCTTAAATTGCTGATTATTATTAAATCATGGTCAATCTACTTTCACAAGTAAGTGAATATATAAGAAATTGTTCTTCATTCATTCCTCAGTGTCCCTGTAAAGATTTCAGTTTATAATTTAAAGCCTAATTCATAAAAATTATCACAATTCTCCTCCAAAAGGCCCTGGCCTTAGTAAACTTTTTCATATTGTTACTATAGATGTTCAGGTGCTAGATTGTTCTTTAATAATTATTTGTTCTAATAATATAAATACTTTGAAATTATGATAGAATCAATATGTTTTTTTGGTTTTGCTGTGTATAATATGTGTTATACTACCCCAAGGTTCATTGTACTTTAGTGTATATTATATACTTGTATTGCGACAATGTATTAGAATACGAAGTAGTTATCAATTATTTTTATAAGATAGTAGTTTCATTATTTTGTGGAATTATTGTAGAAACGATGTTTACAGATTTAAAAATTCCAATCTTTTATGGAAATTAATTTAAAGTGCATAGTTTTATTAATTTAATAGAAAAGATCATATCTAAACTATATTTTAGGGAATATTTTAAATTTGTTATTTTTATGGAAGCTGTTTTTGCAATATAATATGGTAAATACGTTATAATTTGGTATATATTTAATGCATCTATAAATGTCGATATAGATATGTACATATATTCCCAATTTATATAAACTATTTCTGTAACAGAAATTGGTTTCAAGTAATCAAACATGAAAACAATTTTGTATTAATAATTCTGCTTTTAACTTAATTTGTACACTATTTTTTATGCATTTTTTATTAAAATGAGAACACGTATTTATTCGGACATCACTATTTTCTAAAATACCGTTATTTCTATTTCCATTTTGTTTGATGTTCAATATCGAGCTTCAACGTGATTTTCAGATCTATTGATTAAGAAATCTCGCTAACTCTGGAACTCTTTCTTGTACATAATATTTCGATGCTCTCTCTAAAAATTTGTCCCATTGTTGGATCACAGAGTTTACTTATTTGGGCGTAATTCTCTGCTTTATACCCCGCTCATTCTACCCTCCCTCTCCTTTACTCTCCTCCTCTCATTCTTCATCTCCCCGGCTGAGTTTCTTGTCGTCGTTGTTTTTGGACTCCATTTCTCTTCATCCCCGCGTTATTCACACACACACGCTGCTCACCCTCTAGTTTAGGGTGAACAGAGTTCCAATTCACATAATATTGTTATTGTCATCATCGCCGTTATATCTCTCGTCTATATACGAAAGAATAGCAGTCTGCTGGATGCAGCCAGCGTATGGGGACACGAGAGACAGAGGAGTGGGAAGGGTGACTAAAGAGAGTCAAAATCGAAATGCGACGTCGACTTCGCCCATTTTCAAGCATTTCCCTCGCCTTGTCTCTTATTTTGGCTCGCTCTCTTTTTCCCTATCCTCTGCTCGTTGCACGGCAAGTTGCTATAGTTTTTGGCTCATCCACATTGTTACTCTTGGATTTAAAGCTCTCTCTCTCTCTCTCATTCTCTCTTCCCTCCGTTCCCTTTTCTCTCCTTTCCTGGTTATGTAGTTATGTTTTCCTTTCCTACTATGAGCTATGGGTAAGTATAATATAATTCTTTGCTTCCAGCTTATCAAGCGGACTGCAGACAGAACTGGAGAGCTTATATGGAAGTATGGCAGAATGAGGAATTCTGAATCGATAGAATACACTGAGTCTCCGAGAGCGTCGTCTTTCTGAATCCCTCTCCTCCTACCGCTTGCCTTAGTTTCTTGTTCACTCCTTCCCAAAAGAGCTACATAGCTTGCTGTGCCGTGTACTCTTGAAAACCAGCTTCCTTATAAGTGTCATGATTTTGGCTGCTATATACTGGAGGCACTGTATTGAAGAATTTGAAATAGAGGATGAGTTTCCTAAACTTTCCTATTTTCTCACCCCCTTCTCTTCCTCATCGGAGGATTTTAGTTCCAAACAACTTTGTCTTCTTCCTAAAAACTGGGTAAAATAAGAAAGACGGGTGATTCTGATGATCCCAATTTTTTGTCTACCTCCAACGGTAATTGCGATTTTTGATACCGCATTCAATCTGATGTCAGCCGTCTTAAAAAGTGTCTTATGACGATCACAAACTTTATAAAAACTGCCGTGCATTTCAATGTTGATTGTCTGTAGAGCTCGGTACCTATTTGGTTTATAGTTGAATGTTTGTTCGATGCAATTTACTGTTAACCTACGCATAGATAATATACTTAATCTTTAACTATGTATAGTTGTAAACTTTCACTATCAGGTCGTTCTTGTTTTCGTTTGATTTTGAATCGAAATAACTCCGGACAATTATATTTTCTAAAAATAATGAATTCTAGCAAGACATAATATCTACATCAATATTGATATTATACTGACATGAATTCTAATTGAGACCTTTTTGGCCATTATTATTTATATTGTTTTTAGATCGAACTTGATTTTTCTCATTTGGTATATAATATTATACTATATATAGTGATATATGACCTCCCGCCAAATTATAGTTGAACACCATTGCATTCATTAACTGAAAGCATAATATGAATAGTTTTATTGGTTCCATTAACGTGTCATGCATTAGATTACAATAGCTTTATGATAATCATAGTGTAGCATAACGCAGGCGATTGAATGGGGCGCTCGATAACATGTTTGAAGTTTGTAACTGAATTCTATCAAACAAAAAATAGTTTACTTCACTATATGATCAATTTATTGAGTGCACAAATTATTATTTTGAAATTTTTCAAAACATTTATTGAGTTTTTAATCAGTTTTATATTTGTATCAAAGTAAATTAACAGTATTGGTTATATTAAAACAACAATTCATAAGTAGGTATCCAAATAACGAATGACGAAAATTGATTTCTATAAATAGTACTCTTTAGACAAGTATTTTAAATTTTTTTTTAAATTTAATGTTTTATTTAAGATTTGTAAAATATTTGCAAGGTAATATTATATTACTAATATTACTTATAAAATAAAGTATAAGTATATGCATGACAAAGTGTGGGCTTTGTTTGCTTTATAGATATGTATATATATATATATTTATTATATACTTTCTATCCGAATCTTCCTAAATCATGTAACAGGATCTATAAACTTGGTATATTTAGGTTCCAAATTATGCGGTCATTTGAGGATATGCTCATCGAGCATAAATCTGCATACTTTATTTACATATTTTGTATATTGAACAGCAAAATACGTCATCTTGATTAGATATAACAATGTCACTTCATTAACGTCTATACCCACTCCATGCTATCATAAACGGTTTATTTAGGTTGTGAATATACGTAAACTTAATGAAGTTTAATTGAAAGTTTTTGCTTATATTTGTATTTGCTTTAAATATATATAATTATTAAAGTATCTTTATATAAATATAAAAATCAAAATTATCGATTAAGAGAAACTATTGGTTGTGTTATAAGCAATATTATGCATTGATAGGATATATTGTTAATTATTTAAATTGACAATATAAAATTTTACTGTGTAGGTAATTTATTGACTTACACGGTAACTGTAAAAATTGCCGTATTTTCAGTATTTAGCCAAGAAATATCTGTATGAATAGTATACAAGCTAATTGCTTTTATACAAAAAATATACACTACAATAAATGTTAAATTCCTAAATTCTACTTGATCCAAACACATTTACATGTAACACAGAGAGATTATTATACTCCTAGGTACACAAATATGTTCTGTTATTATTATTTTTCGATAGCTACCTTAATAGGTAACTTAGATTGTTCTCCTTTTCTAACTAGGAGTTAATATTCACATCTATATAATTTATACAGAATAGCTAGTTGTCTTGTGTTTGAGACCGACACTATATCACCTAGGTAGATATGTTCAGTTGAGAATCAGATTAATTATACAATTTTATTAACTATCTATACTTGGAAGATATAAAGATAATATTATATATGTTTAATAGAAAGAAATAGATTTAATTGTTATAATCCAATTATTGTAATTATTTATCGTATGTTAATATACCTACATATATATGTATTTGACTGAAATTTTCGTTCGTTTTACGTCGATTGTACTTTTAACTTTTTCGTGATTAAATTCCGATTTATCTTTAAACTTTGTTAACGTAGATTTGTCGCATTTTTATTCTATTTCTTGTTTATATTTCATTATTTAGTTGGCAAATTGTCTTATACTTATTATTGATTTTTGTCTAATTTTGTCTAATTTTGGATACTTTTAAAGCATAATGCAGTGATGTGGGAATATGCTGTGTTAAATTAGATATGAGATGAAATGATCAGATTGTTTTGACATGTAGACCAGACGATGTGTTGAATTTCTACATACACACTGCTTTTTTAGATATAAAATTTTTAATTTTATTTACATAACAATTTTAAATTACATAAAAATGTTGAGAATCGTTTGTTATATTAAATATTTTAGATATAGTACGAGATATAATTTGAACTATTTATGTGATTTTTATACAATTTAACCTACATATATTATACGTATACCTACTTTGCTGAAAACATTTAAAATATAATTGCGTGTGAATTGATTTATTCTTGGTATTTTTACCTTGTAGGTATTTGTTTTATTATGAATACAATTTAATAAATAGTCTTAATTTATAAGTAAAAGAAAATGTATTCAAATCCTTTAAAGTGCACGATGGAAATGTTCATCCAGAGCAGAAATGATTCACACAGAATAGTTTTTTTTTAATATACAAATTAATTTTATGATTAGTTTCTCCTTGTGTTTTGTAAAATTACCACTTAAGCTTGATTCACAATTGATGTAAAAATGTTATTGTGAACACTTTTGTACGGCCAACATTTAATTGTGAATCTAGCTTTAAGCATTCGAGATATTTCAATCTAATTTGGAAAACATTTTTGCTCCCACAAAACCATATATAGATGTCTTCTTAAATGATTAAACGTAAATATAATTGTTGTTCCGTTTGTTTATTTTTAGACTAATTACGAATATATTTCAGCATAGCAAGAAATCGTAACAATTCAAAAATAACTTCTCTCAAATTCAAACGACTGTGTGGGTGGGAAAATAGAAGCATTATAATATAACATATTTCAGCGTCACTGAAACACAATAGTGTTCCTTTTTTATAAATGACTCATTGTAATTTCAATAATTGATTATATTATTCAGGACGTATAAATTATTAAAATGACATCTTCCTTCTAGTATCAATTACCCTTTTCAAAACATTTTAAATATTTCTATAATGACTTATTTTCTAAAAATAATTGTATACAATATATTGGATAGTTGATATAAGTATATCATAAAAGTACCTTAAGCAAGAAATTTAAAAACTTCCACGTAGACTATATTTTATTGTTTATATATATCTTTTCACAATCGAAGTTCTCCTCATTTAAAAAATGTTTTGATATAGATAAGCTATATTATGCTAAACGTTACTCATTAACAGAATAGTATATATTTTTTCGAATATTGTAATACATTAAAAAAAAATTAATAATTTAAAAGGCTAATAATACTTACTGAAAATTAATTTTTACTTTATTTCTGTATCCATTTCTTTTTCTTAGGTATAAATCTAATGTTTTACTTGTTATATAATTCATTATAATTTAATGATCATTTTAGCTTTGTTGAGTTATTTTATTATTAATAATTAAGTTAGCTTTAATAGAACTGCATACATTATAATACACACAATCTTTCTTAAATTTTAGCATCATTACTTTTTGTTGGTAAACATGTTCAAATCATACCTCATATTACTTCCTTCTGTCATAGACAGATATATATACAAGGCGATTATATAGCGCGAACACGATATTGAGGTTTACATATATCTAATACCATGCCACTAGACGAAGGTGAGACGTCTTTTCAAAGCATATGCATGGACCAATTCTGCGAAATTCTGTGTCAGATTTTAGAATGTTTTCATTATTCTTTCTTCCCTCCCTTCCTTCTCCCACCGTGAAATTCAGAAGCAGTTTGTAGTAGTCAGTTTTATAAAACCTGCTACTAGTCGGTGAAATAAGCACAGGGTGGGTGGAGTTTTACTTTTAACGATTTGTCGTGCATTCCAGCACTTCTCTCTTCATTCTCCTTCGTGTTCGTAGCCTTTCTTCAGAAGATTCTCTAGCAAAAAAGCGGCGCTAGAAATCGATGTATTCCTCCAACTATATCGACTAGGGTTTGTTAGCTATTTGTGCGCTCCACTTTCCCATTCCATTACTTTGCTATGTCGTACGCTTTGCCATAAGCGCGCGAAGTATATATTCTATAGCAAATATTTTAGGTAAAATATATGTATATATCTACAAACTATGTGATTCATTTTGGGATGTTATTCACTGAGTGAAAGTTTATTTCGTTTCGAATATAATACATATTGTAGGGTAGAAGTATATTGAGTGAGAAGAGTTAAGGAATGTTTCTCTGTGGTGGATTTTTACCTCTATATACATATACATGTGTATGTATTAAATGGGGTTTAACTTACGTGTTTACAAAGTCCTCGTTTAAATTTTGTATTTTCTGTAAAATTATCTGTTTATTGAATTAAAAGTTTTCAAATGATTTTGCATTTTTAGTGAACATTTTTGCAATAAAAAACTACAGCTATACATAGCATACATAGTATACATAGTATGATATGTATATTTTTTGTAATCTATCTTTTTTATATAGCTATCTTACTGTTTAAAATGTCAGTCAGTTGTTTTATCAATATTTGTCACGCTTATTTTAAATCTGTTCCCGAATAGTTTAGTTATTATTATGTGTTTATTATTTTACGCAATATATGATTGTTGATAAAAGCAATTGATAGTTGTGTCATTGCATTACTTAGTGTGTTTCTATAATAATTATTAAGTTTATGTTATTAATGATATAAATAAATATAAAATATATTTGTATGTAATATATATGCATAAAGTTCGTGTTAAACATATAAAGAGGTCACAAGTTGTACGTGTGAAGCTTGAAGGTCGGCGTGAAATTTTACAATCACCATCTTTCAACGTATTCTATATCACAAATATCGGAGTAAAATCTCACAATTGCCATCCTATATATATCATGAATATTGCGTCAACCAAATATATTCAATTCAATTTAATGCCTTCCAACGATTATAGTCCCCATCTGTTCAAATTCGAAAAATACACAAGGCATGCATGGCGACTTTTTAAATGTCCATGCTGTTTGTACATTAAAATTATCTTAATCAGAATAATGCATTGATGACTAATAATGGTTTGGTTAACGCGACATTCATGATACAGGATATGTGGAAGGATGACGATTGGGAGATCTCACGCGAGGCTTCAGGCTTCACACGAGCAACGTGTGGCCTCTTTACATGTTACATTTAAAATCTCCTTATAGACGCAAGTACTTTTTTGTGTCGTATATTAAAATATTTAGCAGTGGTTGTTTGTACAGAGCTGCCAAAATAGACAACGCGATCTATGCACACCCATAGGTATTGTTCACAAATAGAATTTCGTGAATCTCAATGATCGAGAAGTACCACACCCTTAAAACATAAAACAATTTGCGCTTTCAGGTAGTCATAAAAATATACCTACCGCATTCACTTGTATAACTGTAAAAATTATCCAGTTTTATTTATTTATATTTTATGTATCGCTTCCACTTGACTATAAAAATGTTCAGTTTTCATTTATAACGCTATATAAATTTGCATAGCTATGTAACTAGAAGATACCTTCTGACATGAAGGTGGCAAAGCATTTTAACAACTGACCCTTCTAGAATTTGTAAAAATTCAAAATAAAGTTAAAACCTAGCTATCTCTAGTAACTGCATTGCTAAAATGTAGCAGTGTACAAAATAACTTTCTACACTTAGTAAAACTAAAGTAATTTATATTGCTAATTTATTGTCGAAAAATCGGGTTTGTGGTGCGTTGACTGAGTGAGCAAACGGTCTTGATGGCAATAGCCAATCACAGTCTATCGTAATCTGCCGGTTGATATTATGCAACAGAGATAGATATTCTTACCTTTTAATATATTAAGAAAAATATATATTTTAATATATTCATGTATGACAGCATTACGATTATTTAGTTAGTAAATGAAGCCTTGAATATCTATCGCATATTTTTGAATTGTTTAAACATAGATGTTCTTTAATAGTTCCCCAAATAATTCAATATTTCTTAATATAATTCATTATCAGCTTTATTCTTAGATACTAAATTCTAATTTAAATTAAATAATAAATCCACTAGTTGGTATATCTACGTTTAAATGCAAGGAAAATAATTCTAATCGTTAAAAATATTTTTGAATGAATCTATATCTTAAATAGGCCTACTACACCTGAAATATATTATGGTTTGACATGTGTCTTGCTCCTTATTATTTATACAAACTGTATGTATAATTTATTGTGTTGCCATATGTTTGCTCCTTTCTATTAAAATGTATAGTCACTCATTGGTAAATAAATAATTGAATTAATAACAAGGTATCAATTCACTAAATAGAAAACTCAATTTTGTAAAAGGAAGACTTAAGCTATAAACAATTGCGTAGTTCTCGAATAGATATATGGGAAAATGGTATCATTCGTGTTAAATTTCATAAAATATGTGTCTGCTACTTCTACTTTGTATTTAATTCCCATCTTTTAAAAATTCTTAATACTGGATTTGTTTAATAAACCTTACATTGAACCGTACAATTCTACTCATAGATAACATACTTGTTTTTACCAATTTACTATTATTACCTTGTAGTAGATATATGCCATATGTTTTGAAATAATCTAAGAATTTCTTCACCATATAAATTTAATTCATAATAGTATGTGGCAGAAATTTTGCGAGTTACAAATCATATAATAATTCGTCATAACTCGGGCGTGGCTAATGCCTCGTAAGAGGCTTATTTGCTTCTTAAAGTGAATCATGCAACCAATTTATGGTAATATACGATTTAATATTTTTTGTTTAATTACATACATAATATGTATGTATTTATATGTAATATATATACATATATATACATATATATATATGTATATTGTTATTACGTTTATCTTTACTCGTTTGAGGATCAACGCTAATATTATTTAAGATATCATAAAGAATTTGTCAGAAACCATGATATTCTTGGTTAAAAAAATTGGGATATTTTTTATTGCATAAAATTAAACAGTTAATAGAGATGAATACAGTTATATATAAAGCTTAAAAACAATTGTGCGTCAAGTTTTTTTTCTTAAGCTGTTTTATTTAATATTTGGCATACACCTTTTATAAAACATAAATTAAACCGCTTATATTTCTACATGAACCTCTACATTTTGATTCGGGAATATATAGTATTTTTAAATAACTTATATAGACACACTGTCACTACTTATAGTAAAATTAATCATTTTTTATTCAACTCAAGCCAAATAATTTTTTAAATTTAGAATTCATTCACTATAACATTTTTAGCTACAAATTAGTTAACATAATCCATAAACTCCACGCACATGTTTTTAGGAAATATAATAATAGTTTTATTAACATCTTTGCTAAAAGGAAAGGTTTGCGTATAGTTTATATATTTAACAATTTATTTATTTTTATAGCAACACATGATGGTGCTCGTAATTCGCATTAATTATCTTCGCCTCAAATGCTTAATAAAAAGGAATTATTCTTGAAATAATATTTTTGTAACACATAGGTTAGGATAAACAATGTCTCTAACGACTATTTACGATTTCTACCAAATGGAACTGCGCAACTTTAGATGAAATATTAAGTTTATTTATTAATCTTATCTAATGGACCTATGAAGTATACAAAGACATTATATTATAAAGAATATAGTCTATAGATTGGTATTCTACTGAACCAAACCAATCAAATGACAGTCTTGAAAACGTAAGATAAATAGCAGTTTTCTATACAATACATTTCAAGTAATTTCACTCATTTCTACTAAGATGCACAATTTCTCGTTTATCCGGCTGGATATAAAAAAATGACTTATTTCCAGTATTCCCATGAAAATGTTATTGTTAAAATCTCAATGAAATCGAGAAAATTTGCTTATATGAAGCTAAATTTGATTTTAATTTTTTTGATATCCTCAATATAAACTATCTATACACTCTTTGATATAGTTTTAAAATGTAAGGCGATTTTATGATTCGTAAATAGCCGATAAATTACACAGTGACATTCTGAACTATCATTCTGGATAATTGTTATAGCTTGTACTATATGTATGTACTATATGTATGTACTATATGTATGTACTATACGTATATATGGATTTTTATAAATCACTATCTCATATTTTATTGACTTCCCTTCCAGGTGCTGGCGAATCGGGAAAAAGTACAATCGTCAAACAAATGAAGTAAGAAATCTACGTTTCTCTTCAGAAGAATTACGTTTATTTGTTGCATGCTTTAGAATTATGCATATTTAGAAGAAAAAAAAATCAATTCAATTGAAATTATGTTTATTTTTAATATTTATCTGTTATAGATTGGCTGAGAGATTAATATTCTGGATCACAATTTCATACTGTTAAATTTTATTACGGAAAATAAGTTACACATAAATTATATATATCTTTATTAGCCCATAAAAAACATCAACCAGATTTATCGAAAAGCGATAATTTCTCCGTCGTCCGAAAAGTATCTCATTGATAAAATCGCATATACATTTATGATCGGTGTTATAGATTTGTAACCAAGTAAGTTTCATAAATATATTATAATATGCGTTCTTGGACTATAATATATATTATCTACTATACATGTTGTAGAAGACAAATTGTCCAGCTACTTCTCCTGTAACATGTAATGCAAACTAAATGGTGAACTAAACGTGGTATCTATAATACATATAACCCTGTTGACTTCGCTAAGTAAATAAGATACCGCGGTACCCCCAGCCCTCTGACTTGGAACCCACATGTTCCCAAAAGTTTCTTGTGTCCATACATGCTTGGTAGACTTTTAGTAAGCTCCGTACACTATATTCGTGCATACATTAACTGACTGTTACGCATATACATACACACTATATGCCCGCAGCAATCAGGCAAATACATGCAACACATGCAGAATTTTATATGGTCACCTTAATGTATATCCCTTTTGCTGGACAAGTCAAGTGCCTAGTGGCAATTGTATAAATTCTGACATTGATATTGACTACGATTTATTCCCGCCTGTCTGCATTATGCTATATATGCTGCATCATAATATGGATAATATCAAGAAGTCGGAATAACAATAATTTTTTACTTATAAATGACTGAAAGTCTAGAAGCGTGAGTTTTTGTATAACGCGCATTGTGAGAAGGTTACGTTATTTAATAATGTTTAATTCCCACACAATTAGGTTACAATTTAATAGTTAATGAAGTTGCGATATGAAAGGATCATGAAGCGGTCATTGATCCAAACTAAATTATTTAATATTTTGATAATTTAATTGTTATAATTTTCAACAGAGTTAGTTAAATTGTTAAATATTATATAGTTAATTAGCAAAAATTGAGATACACAATTTTCTTCATTTTTAACGCTTTCAAAGTTTTGCAGCCTTTTCAGTGCATATTTGTTATAGTTCATAATACTACATTTTATTTATAAGGCATTAAATTTACACATATGAAGTTCAATAGATTCGAATAAAACCATCAATATAACAGTTTGTCAAAACATACTACTAAGGATACTACTTTATTTTCATTTAAGAAACCTGTACGGCGTTTTATTCTTGTTTCCAATTATCACAAGATTACCCAAAGAACATCAGCTCAGATGTCCACACTTACAAATAAATTATGATTTATGGTGTGAATCAATGATTTAGATCATTGATTATAAATGTGAAGGAATTTTATAAAATTAACGAACCCACTTTAACAAACAGAATGAGTAAATTAAAGAGACCATGATTATCTATAAAATAAAATTAAGCGTCTTGCTAACCTCTTTCTCCTTAACGTACTCCCAATGCTTTAAGTTGATCTGTAATTTTGATAAGGCTTCCATTTTATAAGTAAGTTGTTATTGATCTTATACAAATTTATAAGTCTAGACATTTGCACTGCTGAGTTATTTATGATAAACACGAATCGGATATACAGGTTTCCCAAGTGAAGACGATATATAGTGTATTTCGTCCATAATGAATATTGTAGTATTTCCCATATCTTATACTTTACAAATTCTATTTTATTTTATACTACGGGAATATTAATACTTACTTAATACACAGCTAAATATTTTATTCGCGTCAAACTTCATCTTTGTACCTGCCTTTCTTATCTCCCTAGAATTATCCACGAAGGTGGATTCACACAAGAAGACAACAAGCAATACAAACCCGTTGTCTACAGCAACACAATCCAATCGATGGTCGCCATTCTCAGGGCAATGGTCACCCTTCAGATCTTCTATTCCGACTCAGAACGAAGTGTAAGTAACAGAAATTAATATACCTAAGTGAAAACTTGATGTGTAAATGGCTTCATACACGCATATTAACGGGACAGAGTTGTATTAATTGTGAAACTAACGTTGTGACATAAACATTTTTAAGGACTTGTTAGAAAAAGTTATATTTTTTAAAGCGTATTAAAGTATAAAGGTTCACTAACATACTGGGGATTTACAATTTTATCTCAGTGATAGTCAACAGTGTTACACCTTTTCCAATTCGCAAGAACTAATATTCTGTTCAATAGTGGTAATTGCAATACAACAATATAGATTACTCTGTTCATTATCAGCATTGATAGATATTAACAGAAAATTCAATTTAATGATTGCAATTGAATTAAATATGTGTGTTTATTACTTACAAAACTAAATTTGTACCTGTTTTCTTTTATACATACATCAATTTTAGTCCGGGAGGTACTTCTGAAATTATCAAAATTTGAGTTCAAAGGGTTTGTTATGCTTAATGAATTGCTACAAACATATAATTGAAAAATATGTAATTCTTGTATTCCACAACCAGTCACAAAATGAGATATTAACATTTTACTTTTTCCATATTTAAAAAAAATGGTAATTTCTAGTTTTTATTAAATTACTCAGATATTTGTGAAAAAATACTTATTTTTTTAATTATAATATTTATTTTATTTGTAATTGACATACTGTACATCATTTGGGTTCTCTGTGTATTTTATACATTAAAACACAAAAACCATATTATATAGTTTTCAAATACATTTTAATGCATTTATCAGATATTGTTTTTAGATTTAAGTTAAACTTATGATAGGAACCTTAATTTAAATGCATGTGGAAACCATATAATTGGATTTATGTATCTGAAATGTGTTTTAAAATGAATAAAATGCATGGAGAATTCAAATGATGTATAATATGTCAATTAAAAATAAAAATAGATTCATAACTTTATGAAATATATGAATTTTCATGAAAATTGGATCAATTTCATAGAAATTGCTGTATTCATTAATATTGGAAAATAGCAAAATGTTAATATCTCATTTGGTGACTGATTGTGAATTACAAGAATTATATATTTTTCAATCATATGATAGTAGCAATTCATTGAGCATAACCAATATTTTATACTCAAAGTTTGATAATTTTCTCAAGTAACTCCCGTCCTATTTCAAATAAACAGTTTATTCTAATGTAACAATTATTGTTTAAGTAGTTGAGTTTTTATTTATTTTATATTTCTTAATAGTAACAGAAGTTTAAGTTCCTTTCAAAAAGATTTAGATAAAAAACAGTATCACAATAAAGTATAAATTATAATATTCCCTTTCTTCAATCATAGAATTCATATTCATCCCAAGAGTAAAATATCATTTCTTAACAACTTTTTGATTTTGATTTTGGTTCTTTTAATATCTAAATATTGATATCATAAACACAAACATAGTCATAGTTCTGAGTTCCTTAATACGTTGTTTGTATGTGTCCTGGTACCGCCATTTACTTCTTCTTTTCCTATGCCAGTAAAACTTAGCTTCTTAATCTGTCTTACATTGGTCGAACTGCCAGAGGACTTAAATATGTATACCTATACAGTGTAAAAATCATATACATATATATTATGTAGGAGGCTATACTCAGAAAAATATACTGGGTTAGGCATATAAGATAAAACACATAGGTAACCATCAATCATTTATGCATCCCTGGAAATTATACCTTCCAAAAACAATAATAAAACAATAAACTCAAATGCCCAACTATGTAGGTACAGCATCTGATGCAAAAGATAGTGACCATATCAACGTTAATACACTATGAAACATTGTAAGTGGTACTCTAGGATGAAGTGTTTTGTTGCTTGAAGAGCTGTTATGTAGTTTGATATTTTCCATTTGACAAAGGCATATACATACATACACTTCATCAAATTGAATTACTTCCTTCATTTTTCTAACAACCGCGCGCGCACCAGCTTTATTTTGCCTGCTTGCATCTAGAATTATGAATCGTTTTGGTTGTTGTCAAATAGTCAGAGCTAGTTGTACTGGGAAGAGAGGACCTAAGCTTCACTTTAAATTTCCAGTGTATAGAGTATGCCTACATCCATTATTTAGATTTCTAACTACTTAAAAAATTACATTTCTAACGGATAAGATATAAAAAAGTTAATTTGAAAATATGTTTATATAATTAAAACAGTTTGTTTCGCATATTTTATTTATTTTATTAAATCAATATTATTACTGAAATATATTTTAAAATGATTGCAACGTTAAACATTACAACTTTTGATATTATGCTGATATGCTTATCTCCATTAACTTCCTTTATAATCAGTGATGTAGTTTCTGTTTTATCTTGGAATTTTGGGATTGTCAAAACTTTGAGTGATTTTGAAAATATTTTATGAATCACATTGATTACAATTAAAAATAATATATTCTCATATTTATTGTCAAACATATTGAGTACAGTGACCTCATTCACGAATCACATTGGCTACAATTAAACATGATATTTTCTCATATTTATTGTCAAATATATTGAGTACAGTGACCTCATTCACGAATCACATTGGCTACAATTAAACATAATATTTTCTCATATTTATTGTCAAACATATTGAGTACAGTGACCTCATTCACGAATCACATTGGCTACAATTAAATATAACATATTGTCATATTTATTGTCAAACATATTGAGTACAGTGACCTCGTGACAGGCTTTTCAGAAAATGTCTTCTTATCCCAATACATAATTAATTACCTAGTAGTATAAGTCAGTTTCCTAGCGCTTAAGCTAAGTATAGTTTATTTCTACTAATTTATTACTCTAATCGAAAAAACCAGATTATATATTGTATTTATTGAGCTTTTGTTCGAATTTTACTATTTTTATTTTCGTAGACAAAAATAACACTAAATTTTTTAGTCTTAAAAGAAATTTAATTTTGCATAATATAATTTAACTTTTAATTATTAAAAGTTAAATTAATTATTGATTATTTAAAAAAGAAATTATGAATATTTTAGATTTTAGATTTTTGGGGTATTTGAATAGGAAACGTCCTGTTTTATCAAAATTTCATGTCTATATAGTCAAAAAAAATAGAAAGTAATAGAAAATCCACTGGTACACTGGTATATAATATATTATATATTTATATATATATATGCATGTACTTTGTTAAATATGTTATGAAAATATTTTGGAAGAGTATATTTCAAAGAACTGTGAAAAAATGCAACCGTGATACCCACAATTTGAATATTTCCATTTCTACCACTGTACTTCTCCCTGACTATCTGCAGGTGGATTCAAAGATCGTGAATGATGTAATTCAAGCGATGGAGGATACGGAACCATTCTCTGAGGATCTCCTCGACGCTATGAAGCGACTGTGGGCGGATTCGGGTATCCAAGAGTGCTTTGGTCGCTCGAATGAGTATCAACTCAATGACTCCGCCAAATAGTAAGCAAAGTCATACGCTAACACTTTGTACCGTATTTTCTTTAATAGCTGCCTCTCATAAATGCCTGTTAAAATGCCAAATATAATAAGCCCATCGTTTTTGAGCCTTAAGTACCTCTAGGTTCGCTAGTGGTACATACTTTTCGTAACTGTAAATCGATAAATTAACTTTGGAATTATCGATTGTCAGTCTGGCTCATATGTTATACCAATATTTATACATATACCTAAGGCACGAGCAAACTGTATTTACGATGCTGTATAAATAGAAATAAATTTTCTAAAAATACTCCTCAGAGCCAATTAAAAACTCTTATGTTTATGAAGAATTTCAGTTTTCTGTGCATTTAGCCAGATTATAGCTTCAATAGATATAACATAATTATGTATTTGTATCAGACTCCCCTTCAAAGGAGGCACAATTAATAAATATAGGTACATATTAATAAACAACTAAATAAAACTGTTGGACATTTTTATCACATTTTGTAGTTCCCTTCATTGGTTACATTAATTTTAAAATCCTCTCAATTATTACTATCCTGTGAAATCACCAATTAAATATTATGGCAAAGTATTTTCAAAATATCTGCTATGTTTTATTTATAGTAAAAAATTATCTACGTGCAATTGAATTCAGTGGATTTGTGTCGTATAATGCTTCTAAAAACCCCTTTCGTCATTAATATCAATATTTAGGTTCGCCATCAGCTCAAAAATAAATAATTGTTAAAAAGCAAGGAGCCTATAGCTAAATAATAAATGAAGAATATTTCCGATTTTTTGAACTCCTTTTTCAAGGTACGCACTTGTAATAGCAGAAACACAAAGTATTTACCTTTTCAGCAGTTTTTGTACTTAGTCACTTACTTATTGTCTTACATATATATTAATATTTAGACTTATTTTAATTATAGCTAGTACATTCTGTTCATAATCATATTGAGCAACATAGCATTATATATATATTATGTATTATCTCATCTTTTTTACCAATATCTGTCAGCTACCTTTTCTGTGTAGGTAGACCCATAAATAATGATATTGAAGAAAATAATGGCCAAGCGATATTGTATAGTGAATGAAGAATGACTAAGAAACGAGAAAGAGCTAAAATCAATGACTAATGAGATTGAAAATGCAATCTCATTCTCTAGTCTCACTCCCGAAAACAAACTCTGAGCTGATACGGTAGTTATCTACGGAAAATTAACTGCACGCGGAAGATATATAGGGATATATTATGTACCTATAGATAAGCCAGCTCTATATAATACTAACTGCGAATACATTGTCATTCTTGAATTCAACTCGAGGAAGTGAAATCCGAGAATTGCTGTCTGTACCAACTGACTACAAGTCATCTTGATATATAATTATCTGGATATCTTCTCTAAGCGTACACAGCAGAGCAATCAAGACATGAAAAGCCTCCTTTCCTTTCCCTTCTCTTACCTTCAGCGTACTAGTTAGTCCACTGTTAAAGCAATCAATTCGAAAAAACAATCAAGTCAGCCTCGGCATATCTCAAGCGCACTTTATCTCTCCTTTCCCTTCTTATATATTTCGTAGTGTACACTACAGCGGGCTACCATTTTTCTTTTTTCCTATATTCTTCTTTCTCTTCCTATATCCTCGACTTCATCTTGGCCTTGCTATATTCATCAGTCCGTAGAAAGCAATGCAAATTGAGTATTTTCTTTTCCTGACTCTGTCTGTCTATTCTGAGATAATCTGAAACCCTGTCGTCATTCAATACTCCCTTCGGATAACACGAATGATTTTTTTGCTCCAATATATTAGTGAGTGATAAATTGGATGAACTGAAGAGAAACTACACAACTTAGTTATTTCCCCGTATATAGATAGGTACACTATTATGCATGCGTGTACATTTAAAAAATTATTTTAAAAATTGCATGGTCAAAATTTGACTAAAACAGTGGAAAAGGGTTTGCGCTCTTATAGTTAAATCTAGTTTTTTAGTCCAAAAGATTGTTATTCATTTTGTTACAACACATTTTCAAAATGATCGAATCCATTTAACAGATTTTATTGATTCATTTCTTTACATGACCACAACATTGTTAAACGATTAATTAAATTGCACTTTAAAAATATCATTTATACAACTATATTTTTTAAATTACAAAATACAATTGCCAATCGATATATATATACAGAACTAATATTTATTTTATAATTCATGAAATAGCTATATTTTAATGTATTAAACATTTCAGAATATAACAACAAATTATTTGAAATCAAAACTTCCAATTTCGGAATAACATTTATACCTTGAACAAAATTTTATTATTAATATTTCAATATATTTTGGCTGTTATTATCAAGATGTTACAACGCTATGATGAATCTTGGTTTTTGAAAAGGGGGGTCGCTGTGGTCTATAGGGGTATTATGACCTAGAGGAGACATAATAAGTAGAACAATACTAAAAGTAATTAAACAGCACTCTTATTTCCACATCTGGTAATTCAATCAATATTTTGTTTAAAAAAAAGAGTCCATAGTTACCTATTACAGCTTAGAATTGAAAGAAAATATTTTTATAGGTCTTGAAAATCCGTAAAAATTGTTTGTACTATTTAGTTTAATTTCGCTCATTTATTTAGTGAGCTTATATTAGAGCATTGTTTTCGATTAATAAGCATTATATTATAAAGCATAATTAATTATAATATATAAATTTTAATTAATATGGGACAATTTTCTTAGTCAGTTTAAATGTAATATTCTATTAGAGAGAGTTTTTTTAGAGTTCAGTTTGTATAACAATTAACCACACATAATATTTTCACATTTAAATTATTTCAAAGAAATTAAAATGTCTTTTTACCCTTAGATATTTAGCCATATATATGCAATGTATTGCCAGGTTGGCTATATACCTATATATATATGCAAAAGGGGTTCAAACCAGTGAAATAACATAACATTAGTTTAATATTGATCAAAATTTAAATACATTAAGTGTAAATATTTTTAGGCTACGATATTTACGGTTACATATTCTGAAATTTTTATTGTATTTCTGTTATTTGTAAATTTATCAAATGTTTATGTTATTTCACTAGTTTGTACCCCGTTTCATGGACATACTGTATATAGTGTCTTTCTTCTTCGACGCCAGCAAAAAATATCTAGAGTACAAATATTTTCGTGAAGGGTTTTGATCTTAGAGGGATGCAAATTTTTAATATCATTTAAGGGGGGGGGGGGCAGGGCGTTGTGTGTATGCCCACTGCACATGTAGAGCGAATCATAATAAAGACAAAAACAATCGTTGGCGAAAATGGCGAATTAACGTGTTATTATGTAAGAAACAAAGTAAAACAAGCATAGAAGACGACTACTATATAATTCAATATGATCAACGGTGGATAGTAAGGTAACTTGATAGCTACAGACATTGTATTAGTGTTTCGTGTTTAGATATTATTCTTATATATACAAATATTATTAGGAAGTAGTGAATTATACATCAAACTTTATTTTCACATTCAAATTCAAATAACATTTTTTGATATGAGGTTTTAATTTGCATTAGTCGATTAACTTATATATTCATTATCGATTTTCTATCAACCAATCAGCTTCTTGGACGACTTGGACCGACTAGGCGCCAAGGACTACATGCCAACGGAACAGGATATTTTGCGGACTCGAGTGAAGACAACTGGCATTGTGGAGGTTCACTTTATGTTTAAGAATATGAACTTCAAGTAAGTTCTATTTGACTTACATAATTTAATATCGAAAGATTTCTGACCAAAGGAATTATCTAGTGGTTTAGATATGAGTAAAGCTAATTTAGATGTCTTGACCATTTTTTAACCTAATTTTGAAAGATGAATTGTACGAATGCGTTGCTAACAAATTAGTGATCGTGGTGACATTTTAGACTGATCTATTATTCTACATTAAATTGGAGTATCATAGCAAGTAAAAAAGACATATGACACAATATATAACTTGAGTTCGTACATTTTAATTCAAAAATATATAAAACACTATAAAAAAACATTACGCAATTTTACAAATTTATGTTAATATTTAAGAAAATTACAAACAAAATCAGATTTAATTTACTTACTTACGTTTAAATTAACTTAGGTATTATTAAATGATAGCATTTTGTCATAATCGCGTGTAACATGATGATATTATGTGGATGTGTGCGTGATGACCTTCTAGGTTGTTCGATGTGGGTGGACAGCGGTCAGAACGAAAGAAGTGGATTCATTGTTTCGAGGATGTCACGGCAATCATCTTTTGTGTTGCCATGAGCGAATACGACCAAGTGCTTCATGAAGACGAAACCACGGTCAGCAATTGATCCTTATTTATAGCTTGTTTATAATGTGAAATTGAAAATTGTCATTTTTTTGTGATAAAATTGCTATTTATTTGTTTTAATAGGTAAATAGAATAAAACAGTAATAATAATCAACATGTTAATAACATCAACATAAATATTATTCTATTTTTCGAAATGTATTCCACTACCTTTGACATATTTTTGCGTGTGTACCTAACTCACTTCAGAAAGCAGATCAAAGTGTCTGTAACTGCCTGACATCAATTTTAAATGTTTTAATTATGCATGAAGCTATCCAATTAATTGAAACCATAATATCCCTATATTTTTATCAAATTCACAAATAAAACTTAATTTACTAAATAATTCATATTCGACTATTGTGTTTTAGAAACCCTATTTATATTGGGAAAAATTTCCTTATATTTTATCGATGAATTGAACTAAAATTTCACAACAGTTAATCACAAATATATATATTATATTGAACAACATAACTTTAAATGTTGTTTTATCTTTTGATTATATGTAGATCTATTTTCTCATAGACAAAATGTAATCTTTGGTTGAATCTAGGTATATACGAACCTAACTACATTCACGAGTGAAACTAAATGAATTTTGTGTACAATTGAGTTCGGTGCTTAGTAATGTAATATTATGTATAATCATGTTAATGCAGTTTCTCTCTGTATATCCAAATTACAAGTATGTTATATACTATAGTATAAAATGGGTAATATTGATGAATATCGTGCAACAATGACGGTATTTTTAGTATTGATTCTAAAACTTAATAATATAAAAATAGTGCTACTGATTGTATCAATCTGTATTATATTGATTCACAATTTTCATTGTTTACCTGGAAAAACCGATTTATTTATTAGTGACAATTAAAATATTCCTTACTATTCTTTGTTTTATATATACGGCTACTGCATTACTTTAATTAATGAGCAGATGTTTATTGTTGCACAAAACATATCAAATTAAAGCCATAGTACATTTTCAGCTCATTAAAGTGCTACATTTCGTGGTAGTAGGTACGTTTTTTTATCTGCTCAGTTTGCAAAGTGCACGAATATGTTTATCGATATTAATTGAATTATTATCAAAACTACTTTATTCAACCGGAAATAATGTTTGTAGCCGGTTATCATTTTTAGTATTTTCTATGAAGAATATATATATATTATATATAATATATAGTTATATATATATAAAGATCTGATAATATTAAATTGCATTATTAGGTACAGAATAGATTTTATATATAATTCAGTGTTACCACAAATATTAAATAATACCAGCAATATATATGGGTGTCACATAAAAATGATATACTATTTGTATTAAAGTATTATGTAGGCATTCTTTTTTAATGTATTGATTAAATCAATAATACATTTAGCCGTTTAATATATTATACGTGTAGATATGATAATAAAATCAATTCTGAGATATTTATCTGACTTCATTAGAATATCGCAATAGTTAGGGTTCTAGTAGACTTGGAAACTCGCGCTGCCTAAACTTAAATGGGTCTTATCTCTCAGCCAATAAATTTGCCCCACCTACTTAGAGCTAACTTATTGCTTTCCTAAGGAACTAAAAAGTATGCTAGGAATAGCACAGGTTTGGATTTTTAGTAAAAGTTAAAGGTAGTCCCGTGTAGGTACGTAGAGTCATACTTTTGGGAAGTGCCTTTTAGAGAACACTTTATCCTGAGCCAACAGCATAGTGAGGTAGAGTAGCCTGCTCCTTTCCTCGCTGCCTTTTAACTTCTCCAGTATTAAATGCTAGGTTCCCGTTACTGCTGGTTGGGCAGAAGGGATGGCATTGGGTATATTTTTAGTAGATTTATCTAAATTCGTATATATTTATTATATAATTAAATTGATCGTACAAACTTACAACGTAGGTACATAATTCATCATTTAAATCGATTTATATGATATAAAACGTACAAATTAATTTTTTATTTAAGCCTATATAATTAGGCATTCATTTAATCATAATAATTAAATTTCGCATCAACTTTAATTTGTGCAATCAACGTAGTAAACCAGGGCTATTTTGACCCTTTCGACCAAAACCGAAACTCATGACGTATTAAATGTTGGGATCCAAATCTATTTTATATCTGATATTTATGAACTCACCATAATTATATTTGTTGTTGAAAAACTATTTGAAATATAGTTTGTGAGTAGAAGCATAACTAAGTCATATTCCGTGACAGGGTAATAGCATAGTCGTCCAATCAGAAGTCAATATTCATGCTTGTAAAATAACGTAACTTCATAAGGAAACAATTATAATGTATAAGTTTGAATTTGTAATTTAGCTAGGACTTATAAATATATTTGATAATTATAGTTATTATAAAATTAGTAATAGAGTAAACTCTTCGACTTTAAACTTTAAAAGTAATTAAACTTTGACTTTATGTTTATAACCATAGAGTTTCCACTCGTATCGATTCTGAATACAGTTTAATACTACTCATAGAAATTCTAAAGCTCTTTCAAGATAATGTTTTTATTCACAACAATTGAATCGTCAATGTAGTGAAACAGTATTAAACATAAAGGCAATAAATTATTTTTTACAGACAACTTATGTTTGTTAAAATTGCTTGAATACCTATAGATATTTGCTCTTAAAGTAATTTATTGACTAGATACATTTTTTAGATAATAAAATGTTCTTTTTAGAGCATTAAGATTTTAAAATACACATGTAGAGTGGGTATTATAAACAATTGTGTGCAAATTACTTTTATTTCTGCCTTTATTTCATATAGAAAAAGCAGGAAAATTTTCTTTAAGCCACCATTTGTAAAGTATTTAGTATTTTTAAATAATTTTTAATTTTCCTACAAAGCTATAAAAATTCTACCTTATTCTTGTGAGCAAAATTTGATTTTTACAGCTTTAATAGCTCCTGAGATATAAAAATTCAAAAATAGTTTTACATGGAAAAATAAAATGTGCTTCTCTTATTTTAGTGCGTCTTTTTACCAAAATCGAAATTATAATTTCACTGGTGTGAACTTTTTTTTTTTTTTTTTTTGATATTCCTGGCTATTGAGAGATCCCAGTAGTGCCACCCTTATCAGGTGGTTTCGGCTCCAGAATTCCGACCTGCCGACCAAAGTTGACCACTTTATCATCGTCCTGCAG
>JAYRBW010070639.1:0-26740 GCA_036023295.1 Invenusta paracnida | reverse complement strand
CATTATTATAAAAAGATCTTATTCTGTATTTGCATGCTTGTATATTGCACTTCATTTTGAGCTTGTTCATACTAATGTTTTTTCATATTTATTGGTCTTCAAATTTTTTCTGCAATCTGGAATTTTAGAATTAGGTTTCCGCGGGCACCATGATCAGTCATCATCTTTGTCAGGATCATGTAAATTACTGTTTTCAATTTTATACATCCTGTTCACAATATCAATTTGTAGTACCTATTAATTATTTTGTATTGTAATATTAAAGTTCATAGTTATAATAGGAAATGTTGTATAGCATAAATTGAACAGCAATAATAGAGTTTAGTGCTGTATTGTATTGTATGAATAATAATAAGTAAGTGAAGTAATTATACAAATACATCTGTGCTGTAGAGTAGTGAGACATGTATATTTATTAATTCAAGTAATTCTTACCTAGATCTATAATATCTAAGCATACTTGACACTTTTATAAAACTCAATTTAGAATACAGTATGATACTATAATAACACTTATAATGTATTTCAACAAACCCAAATTTAGCATATCTCTGTACTACATTTACAGTTTTTTGAAAGCTGTGTATTGTAAGTTTAAAAATATTATATTTGTTCTTGTTATAGCGTTGTTATATATATTATAATTTCATTGCAGAATTATATTTAAGCATTTCAACTAGATTATACTGGAAACAGCTTCAGTTTTGAACGATGTGTAGAATATAAAAATGTTCAGAAGAATACATTGTCTCAAAGTAATTCATATCAATGTAATACTCTTAAAATATTACAAATGTATGATGATTTGAACAGTGGGACAATGATTACAGCTGTTGTTATTTATATAGGTATGTAGCGTGCATTTTCTTAGATTTTCTGCCTTTATTCTGCAGTGTAATTTTTTGTTGATTTTATTTATTGAAAACATTAACTGTTACATGCAATTAATAGTAGAATTTAATTTACAGACTTATATATACTTGTATATTTATATAATAATTAGATGAAATATTTACAATTTATTTTGAATATTTTGATTTATATGCTCGTATTTTCATTTATTACTTATACAACGAGTTATAATTTTTATATAGTCATAATATTTTATTTAAAATCAAATTAATATATATTAGAATTATAAAACGAAATCATTTCTGTAGAATTTATATTGAATAAATATTAAAAGTACCAATAAATACTGAATGTAACAAATTGTTTCTTGTAAAAGTAAATGCTTTTAAGCCGCTTCCTATTTTTAGGTTTATTGCTTAAAAGCTACAGATTTAAATTATGCACAATCTGTTGTAATATGGGTTCTGTCTTATTATAAAATATGCCATTCCTACATCGACAATTTTTATCATTTATTCTATAGGAATAACACATTTGTTTACTATCAACATGTAAGGAGCTAAGTATTGCTCGACATATTTGGCTAGACATTTAAATAATGTTTAATTTAAAATGTCGATAAGTAGCTAACAATTGAAATTTACTTTATCTTGATAGATTTGTGAATGAAATGTAGGTCAAGGATTATTTTTTATTATTACTTTATGACATGCAATTTTTATTTATCTTACATGTTGTTTTGCTTTTTTTTTAAATAGTAAATCGAGTAGTTAATGTAGGTAAGTCTAATTAATAACGACACACGTTTATTCCAATTAATCTACATCTCCAGGTTTCATGTTCACCCTTCGTGGACGCAGTCGTCTTTTCTGCAGTGTCTTTTCTGTCACCTTCGTCATCATCTTCTTCAGTTACCTTCTCGTCTTCAACCCAATCGCATGGCAGTGGCCCTACTCTCACGGTCCCGACTCTGCTGACAAAGCCTCCAAAAGCGACTTTCACTATGGCGTCATTATTGATGCTGGTAAGTTACACGTATGCTGACAGTTGTTTTGTTTTATGATCACATATTTATGAAACAAAATTTCTACTTTTGGACTGATTGTTTTAAATCGCAAAATGACTAAAAATACAAAAAAGATCATTAATAAAAATTATTTTTTCCCGAATTATTCTGTTGTTTATATATGTATACCACGGCTCTGTTTCGATTTTCATTAAAATAAATGTGGCTATGTAAAATTTTCTATTTAAAAAATGATCATCTGTGGCACGATGAAAATTATATTAATTTCTGTAATAAACCACTCTGACGCTAATTTTAGGATTTAATTTATTATTTTTCCCGAATGTACGGGGATTTACGATTAGTGCCTGTATTTTACAGCTTTAGTTCCCCGTGCATTATTTTTTTGGTTGATTTTTACAGAACTCCGCGAAGCTAAAAAGCCCTCAGAAATCAAGAAACCATTTGTATTTACGAAACTTTAATAGAAAAACGTGTCAAAAACTTTAATTGTCTGACATAAATGTATATTCAGAAATATTTACTTTCGCTAAAACTTTACAATGCAATGGCGGACAGAGAGAATGTTTTATTTATAGCTAAATGTGCACTATTTTTAATAAACGTCAATACATCAAACTTGTCTTTCATACTATATTGATATTTAGAAGTTTGATAATCAAGCATGTATCGATTACGTCGTAGATTTTCGTCGTCGTGCAATATTTTAAAGAATATTGGCGTTTTATTACATTAACCTATACATAAATTTTGTTGTTGTTGAAAAGTAAGTTTAAATAAACCTATTTTAAGAGTAGGATTCAATAATTATGATTTGGTTGTAAAGGTTTGATTTTGCTGTTGGGATAAAACTTAGTTAACTCTGTAGGAAGGTGTTTCGACGCAAATATCGAAATATAGAAAACTTACAGCAAAACGGGTAAGAGTTAGGCCGATTTGTTGGGCAAGAGGACTTGTCACCATAAGTAACGGCATTATTATTGTATATTCTGTGTAATATTAATAAAGAATACGTCTGCTTATAAGACTACATAATTTGTCTTTTACAGGCAGCAGTGGGAGTCGCATGTTCGTGTTCCGCTGGCCCACCCACAACGGGAATGCCAAGGAACTGCTCCAGATCGAGACCCTGAAAGACCAGCGTGGTGTCCCAGTAGTGAAGAAGGTCAGCCCGGGTCTCTCGTCTCTCAAGGACACTCCCAGCAAGGCCGGTGTCTACATTTCACCATTGCTTGATCTGGCTGCGGAACATGTGCCTCTGGTGAAGCACTCTGAAACTCCCCTCTACATCTTGGCTACTGCTGGCATGCGCATGATACCGGAAGAGTGAGTCTGCTGTCTCCCCTCCTCACACTCTCCACACAAGGGTGGCTTAGATGCCCCCAAAATGCACTACTAGAGTGTACTTAACACTTTTAAAATCCTTTATTAAGGTGTGTTTGAAAGTTTTTCACGAATGATCGGCAGGCCATGTTCTCAATGAAGCTTTATTACGTGTTTCAGTAAGATTTTAAAATGCGATGGAAAAGTTGTATTATACTTTAGTTGCGTGTTCTGCGATTAGGGTGTAAATTGCATTTTGATAAAGACCTTTTAAGTGGCCTATTATACGAGACAAATTTAAAGTTTATTTGTTTTTAATTCTACCTATTTATTTTATATCTAGTAGGTAGTATTAGAGTTAAAAACATGTATATTTGTATTGTTTTATATTACATTACATTCATTTAACACTCATAATATGAGCGAAACACTTAGCCAAATATTTATTTAAGGGAATCGATGTATTTACCGAGAATACATTTGTAAACCTGAACAGTGAACTTAACGCGCAAACATTGCAGTTTTGAATGTTTAATTATGTTTAAATAATCAATGGCTAGTTTTATCAAGTTGTATTTCGCAATTATCGTTTTCGATCAAATTGTTAGCTTTTGTGACATTAATTTTAACGTATTCACCATTTACTGTACTCGATAATGATGCGAATTGCATGATTATCATAAATATTGAAATACATATTTTATATTATAACCAATTTTATTAATTTACAAATAATTTTTATTTAAATGTATTTAACGTCTTACTCCGATTGAGTCGACGTTTCATATTTACAATGGGTGTGATATTTTGTTGTATGTATATTTTTGTAGGTATTTATGTCTCATTTTAAGAATAAACATTTTCTCGACTTTAGTAAATACCATTTTGTGCAGGCAATATTTTAATCGAAAGATTTCTCTATATATTATGTTGCCTTATACATTTGATTTCATTTGGTAAGAAGTCCCAATTCCTAAGCTTTTTACGCGTCATTTCCATTCTATCTCCGGTTGCTCATGTTTACTGAACAAACAGAATCACGAATAAAAGGCTGATTTCCTTTGCTTGCGAATTGTTTCAATAACGATTTCTATATTTACTGTTCCACGTAGAATAAAGGCAATCGCAGTGGTAATATATTGTTCTCTTTATTTGCCATGATGCCATTTATTTAGTTGCGAACTAAAACTAAATTACCCACCATGTTAATTGTAATTATTTTTTAATTTCAGCCTACGTGGGATATTATTCGTATTTACTTCTAAATTTATGTAACTTAAAAACTATTCATAAGTTCGAAAGTTTGTATTGTTAATTGCGCTTGGTTTTTTGTTAAAATTTTGAAATTGTGTTACAATCTGTATATTATACCGGCTATGGTTTATGGTATACTTTAAGTTTATTTTCAGTTTCTCAAATATTATTCAGTGGTTTTTTAGCAGCCGTAACAAATCAGCTGACCGTCTTGATATATTTCATTATATTATTCGATTAGTTTATTAAGTCAAGACTTATGTAATATTGTAGTTAAGAATTTCAGTTTCTTAAACTTATTTCAGTTATATATATATATAAAAAGGTTATTTACCCCATGTGATTTGAATGGAACTCTGTAGTCATACTATTGTTTCTCGGGCTTCATTAGTACATATATATAGATATACCGTATTTCTTATCTTTGAAAATATGCCGTGCAGTGCTATAATTTATTTTTTCTTCGCATTTTAATAGTGTACTTTTTGTCAGTCAAGTCTATTAAGTGTTGTGTTTATAGTTTCAATATTAAAGATAACAAATAATCTAATTGATTTTTGCAACTAACTGTTTATTAAGTTAGGTCTATTTTGTAAAGTTTTGTCGAGTAAATGTTGATAATGCCTGTTTAAGTTTGACGGCTTTCAGTTTAGGAAACGCGTCACTTTTTATTTAAACAAAACGGTATTTTCTCTTTAGGATTAGTCAAGTGTCATAAAGGATCGTTCTGCATTCAGCCTTTTGTTTTCTGATATACTACCTACACTTTAAACACTGAAACACTTTCGTTAAAATATATTTTAATGGAAAGTGATTTTGTGTAAGTAGAATATATACCTAATAATAATGCCTATATATTATGTTATGCTGCTTTATTTTTTGAAACCTGGAGAACATTTATGTGTAACATCAAGAGTTGTATAAAAATACCTGAATTGTGTATTCTAGTTAATTGAATTTTTAGTTGTCAACGTGGATTTTCATGTCTTCCAAAGCTGTTTTCGTCTAATGTGTCGCTTTTAACTAGACTATTTACTTTTTATAAAGAAGATTATACTATGTTTACTTATAGACCATTTTTTTGAGTCTAATATTTTGTGTTCTGCATTGTGAAGTGTCTATTCTTTGTTTAGGTTGATCGATTCTATTTTTTTTCTTTTTAAGGAAATGCATTTAAAATAAATTTTTAATAGGCATTTATTGCTATACTGTATTATATGTAGGACATATAAATCTATTTTTAAGTTTAGTTAATAATTAGTTTTAGAACTAGTTTTAGTTTTAAACTAATCCAATTTTAGTTTAATTGGAAATCGGGGTGTTACTTATATAATTATATTTTAGTACAGCAGAACGTGATGGTGAATTGCTTTGCTCTTGCCGTTGATGTTTTTTTTTGAAAAGAAGTAATGTTTATATCAAGAAGACATTATTACTTAAACAATTTTATCCTATAAAAATCGTTTTTTGTGGAGCATATTAATGTATAAATTCATTTTAATATAGCGAGGTGAAGTGCAATTAAGCTTTTGTAAATTTATTCTTTGCTAATTTTTATACGCAAACTTTGTGTTTATACCTAACTTGGATTTAATTCATTTCTTATCTACACTTTATTTGAGTTTACACTATGGTCTGTTTGTGAGTCATTCATTGTGCATCGCTTACGTTTGTATTAGTGAAGTAGATACCTACACTTATTATAAATGTCAATTATAGGCGTGGTACTTTCCACGTTACTATAATCATAATAGTAAGTTCTTGAAATAGTTGTAGGCATTGGCTGGATGCGTATATTGTTGCACAGAAAATGGTTGAAAGGCTATTTTCAAGTATACATATATAGATTTACATACTATTTAATGCAAGTAATTTAGTAGTATAATGCGGAACTAATTTTGCGACTAATTCCACCCCCTCCAAGCTAATATACTTGTATTTCTATCTAATTATCATCTCTCTGTTTGTGTTCAGCGCTCGGAACAGTATTCTGGACGAGCTCCGTGTGAGCATCCGTCTGCGCTACCACTTCTTCTTCCAGGACAGTCACGTGGAGGTGATCTCGGGGAAGCAAGAGGGGGTGTACGGATGGATTGCCACAAACTATCTCCTGGGCCGCTTTAATCATAATCACACGTGAGAACCTGACTTGTCAACTGCTTTTGAAATAGAATCTCTAAACCAATACTTAATTAATAGGCACATGTTTACATTCTTCTTGTAAAAGTACGTCCTCATTGAATAGTTTGATTGTTACTTATTATTGTCTCACATATTTGTGTCTATACACTAGAGTATATTACTATATTAAGGAAAGGACTTTCTTTAGTGGTTGTCATCATTGCCTCCCACCCTTAGGGACTCTGTGCCTCTGGTGAAAGTAGCCTCGGACCATCAACATCATCAGCACCATCGGAAGCGCACCGTCGGTGTCCTGGACATGGGAGGGGGGAGCATGCAGATCGCCTACGAGGTGGACAAGACCGCGCCTCTGGACTCCAAGCTGGCGGCCGAGTTCAATCTTGGCTGCAAGGAGACGGACACGGAGCACACCTATCGGATCTATGTCACGACTTTCCTCGGGTTTGGTGCTAATGCTGCCAGAAAAAGGTGGGCTTGGAAGGTGTGATCGAAGAGAACGGAAATGTTCTCTTGGCTTCTTATAGAAAAACATTCGTCACAATTGTTTCGTGTCTAGGGGGGGGCAGATTTGACATTTAAAACACATTAATTTAAAATTATCTAAAGCCAATGCTTTCTATACCGTTTATCACTACTATCTGTTATGTTATCGGAACTGCATTGCTTATCACTAATTAATTATTTAATTGTTTAAATAATAAAGCGCTAAACTATCTTCTTATAAAATGGGTAATATTAGCTCACCTACCTGCTATATTAATACAGTGAAACAGTTGACGATACCGATTTAATTTGCATCAGAGAGGCCATGTTTTGATGACATAGCCAGGTTCCCTGGTTTTTACCTTATCCGGATATAAAGGTGACGGATTTGCTCTGTTGCTTTGGTGTATATGTGTAAAAGCATACCAACGCCATTAGTGCTTTGGAATTGTATGGAAAGGGTGGAGTAATAAAGGACGTGACAATTTCTACAATTGCATTTTTTAGTATTAACATTATTTCGGTTAAGTTTATTGTGGAGTAAATTTTCAGAATGCAAATTAATTTAATGAAAAAAATAATTGTTTTTCACGAAAAGGCTAACATTTCATACTGAAGGCTTACTAAAAGTAGGAAACTTTTATAAAATATTAAGAAATGAACTGTTAGACTTTATAGAATTTTTGATTTGCAATAACTATTAATTATTATTTTTTTACTTTCGAAGTAAAAATTGGCATTAAATTGTTCCACATAATTAATTTGTTTTAAATACTCTATTCTAAAGCTGTTTGACTGTTTGTTTTTATTTATATAAATATAAATCACAATATTCATTCAACAATTAACAACATTCAGTAGTTTTATTGCTTTATTTGTGTTATTTTTTGTATTTAAAAGCAACTTCGTTATTCAATAAATTTTTCTTGAGTTTATTTTAAAACCGCAATCTAATACTTATTATAATGCTAGTGGAATTATTTTACTTTTACATTAATTATGGTATGTATATTATATGCATTTTATTTATTATTATTAATACTAAAACATAATTATTGTTAAATGTTAGTCAAACTTACATTGCTGACCTATCTAAAATATGATAAAATATCTAAGCAATTGTTGTATTATTTTCTGGTATTGATTATTATAATTATAGAAATACGGCTGATGATTCAGTAGTTAGATTTTCAGTTGAATTATCTGAAAATATTCTGTTAAAAAAAAGAACAAATTGTAAGGAACCAGTTTTCCATTTTCATTTAAAAATACCTAATAGGTTTTTTTGTTAAATAGATCTAAAGGATAGTTTAGAAAAAGTAATACAAAAAATATATTTATATTTTATAGTTGTTAAATCGCATACTACTCTTTACTGGAGATAGTAGTATATAGTTTAACTTTGTTGTTTTATTACCAAATATAATATATTAAAGTTGCATTTACAATACTATTTTAGACTGGAAAAACTTCTGTGGACCCAGTCGAACCAGACATCCACCCAGTCCACTATCAACCAACAACAAATATCCCAGTACAACATTAACAACAAGGAATCAACCTCCGTAGCGCCTGTAGTAAATCCCGTACTGTCCGTGCCAATTGTCTCAGACCCCTGTCTTCCATTGGGTCTCTCGATAGACTCCCCAGTTCGGTCGACATTGTCTTCGAGTAAGGACCCTGCCAACATGATTGAAGTCACCTTCAAGGGCACTGGGCAGTTCAAGCAGTGTCTCACGGAGTCCAGTAAGCTCCTGGGAAAGGAGGCACCCTGTAGTCAGACTCCCTGCTCTATGAAGGGCATACATCAGTCGTCTATCGACTTTGTAAATACCGAATTCTATGGATTCTCGGAGTTCTGGTACAGTTCTGATGATATTCTGGGTCTAGGAGGCCGCTACGACTTCAACAAGTTTTATTCAGGGACACAGGTATACATTTTGTCTTACATTTTAAATGTTTTGTTTTCTACCTTTTTTATAGTATTTAAAAGACCCGCATTTCCATAATGTAAGTTGCACTAAACTGTACACTAAAAAATCTTTGGCTTTGAATTTTTTAACCATTTAAGGCTTTTTGATTATCTTCATGGATAATTCTCCATATCATAATTAATATTCACATCAACACTACATTATGAAATTGACTAGTTGAGACACATTTTTGGATTATATACATTCAGAATGTACCAAAGGTTGTTAACCACATCCTTTTATTTATAACTTAATTACCATTATTTGCCTAATACTTTCTTAGAAATCAAGATCCCTATAATATGTTTGCTGGAAATATTCTCATTTGACTTTGTTTAGTATTAAAAAATCGCAGAAGCATAATAATTACCGTCGTCTAAATTAAACGCCCAATTTGAACTGCGCGAACGCTTTTCAATCTGAAGATGAGCGGAACATGCATGTTCCTCTTTTGCCTAGTGCTGTCATTTGTCATTTGTCATGTGTACTGTATGTATATTATTACAATTACTGTTTAAGGATTGCAAAGCCTGCAGTTTTAGGAAAATGCCGTTGTCGTGACGTTTGTGACGTGTTTGTTATTGTCTATAGGTGTGTGTGTATCTACATTATTTATAACAGCGGGAGTTTAATTACAACATTCAGACACGACGTTTTCTGACGAAATAATATTTTTAAACTTTAACAGAACGCCTAGTTAATTGTTCCAAAAGCTTTAATGTAGAAAACTATTACAATTGTTATGTTTCGAAAGGGAATTGAAATGCTTTATAATTTCTTGGATATATTTAATTCATATACCCATCAGTATAAACAAGATATTTTGACGGAATTTGTTACATATAATTAATGAAAAAAAAATGGAATTTAATATTCTTCTGTGAAATATTATCATTTTGGTCATTTCATAATAATAATTGACAATCCTTGTTTGAATAAGTACTAAATTATTCATGTATAGTTGTGAATATAATATTCACAACTTCACAGTAGCTTCATAGTTTGGTTAGGTTTTATGTTTTATGCATCTTAATATGTACACATTTATCGTCTTTGTAAGATCAATATTTTACGGGACTTGTTTTTTGACTACTTATTTTCAATTTCATAGATTTTTGGTGTATATAATGTTTAAGACAATTATTCCTTTCAATTAAAAAAAGTCCTCTCTGTACAATCAACGATATTGTAAAAATACGAGCAACGCGTATTATCTACAGAGGAAAGACATATGTACTGCTTGTAATAGGTCGCTAGTGACCAGTGTTCGTTGTCATGGGTTACTATACTAGTAATGCTTGTGCTTTTCACTGCAGCAGGTTAGGATTATTGGGTCTTGCTCCGAGGAATATATACCAAACGGTATCCACCAACTCTACTAAGATAGAACTACAGAGATTGCGCCTTTTTAAACTTACTTCCTATACATTGATCTGTTCCACGTATCTGTCTGTAACGAAAGTCTAATCTTAACCACATGCCAGGCACTCTAAATATAATATGCTCTCATTTCCAATTCTTGGGTTCACCTTACAGAAGTTCTGCTCAAGTAACTGGCTCATGCTGGCCGCTCAGTATCAATCGGGGAAGTTCAAGAAGGCCGACCTGTCAAGAATGAAGTGAGTTGATTTGGGAACTTGGTCTATACTTCTCTTTGTGACGATCACTATCCCGTCTTAAACTCTTGTTTTTTTTTTCGTGCATAGTATAATACCGGCCGTAATCTTTGGCGGAATACTCGTAAAATTGGCGATTTTAATTCAAGCAGTCGAAAAGAAACATTCTTGCTATAACAAATTAAAACATTTTTTTTGGAATATTGTTTTAAAACAAAATATGTGACTATATCACTATTTTTGGATTACAATTTATTACGATTCTGTCTTCATTATATACGTTAACTAATTTATTATTGTGGGAACACCTTTATATATTTATCCAATTTTCGTCTTTAATAATATAATATTGTTCAAATGTTTAAGACGCGTTTAATAATAATTTAACAACTTTCATACATTAACTTCTTGTTGTTGTATGACATAATTAAATTTCCAACAAATCAACTTGTGTTGAAAAAATGCAGCCAAAACGTGTACAAAGCCTTTCTATTATTTTATTTTTAATTAATATTTATTATATTACTGTAAATAAAACCTATTAATTTGAAATAGTTTTATCTACTTGGATCTAGATTTAGTAAAATAACTTCTTAGTCGTTGTTTTTTTTACTTTTTAACGTTTTTTTCTAAGAATTTAATTCTATCGTGTATGCGGTATAATTACTATACGGTTATAATTAAAATAATCGTTACTATTTATTATAAAAGGCGACACATTTAGCAAGTTCTAGCAGCCGGGGTATAACTATATTCCGTAGAGCAGTCGACTATGTATGTTTCATCCGATCGTATTACATAATGATCGATATTTAATTAAGATAAAATAACAACACATAATATCTTTGTCTAGATGTCGACAAACACAGATACATGCCTACTTAGTAGGTAGATAATAATAGCATCCACAGTTTTCATCACTGAAATGTAAATAATATGCAACAATGTAACAATGTACGTAACAGTTTACTTTTTTTTGTAGGTATATGCACATTATAATATACGGAACATAATTACCTTAACAAGCAACTAGTTAATGATATATATACACTATATCTACTCATCTAGTCACATCGTCTTCCCTCTCTTTACAATTCCATACTTCCTGCTCCCTAGGGCACTACTGAGCGTATTCCCTTAATATAAGCACTCGACTCACATTCTTTGTATTTTATACATATTTAATGTGGATTATAATGTTATTTGACAGGACATTACTATGTGTACCTATGCCTACACATTAAATTGTACATTTTGTGCCCGTTAGTAATATAGTTATTGTGTCTATAAGTTGTTTTATATATCTTGTATATAATATATAGTCAGGCATATTTAATATTTTAATAATGTTTCAATGGTCTAATATTTAAGGACGTGAATGTTAACTTCTTTTGATCTCTTGTGGGTGTTTTTCAAGTCTAATAAATGAGGTCGTATTTTATATCTTTGCACTACTCATTATTTCTCAGGAGTTTACACTTAACGATTTATCGATTAAATACCTTTTTTCTATACTTTTATCTTAATCTTGCCGTATTTTTTGTATTCGTAATTACAACAAGAAATCCCTCCATTAAATATTAAAAATATTCCTCTTTAATGAACTAATAAGTAGGGATTAGTTAATTCTCTTACGAATTTGAAAAACTGGCCACAATAAAATCTCTACTTTAACTTAAATTGACAAAAGGAACACTGAATTTATGTGCTATCTATAAGCGTATATCTATCAATACAGTTCCAGTGTTACTGATTACTAATTATTGTTTAGCTATCATTTTCGCGCCATCGAGATTTTTGTTCTTTTATATAATTAATATTCTAATTGAAGCTGACAGATTTTAATCGTACTTTTTTTGTTTTCAGGAATCTATTAATACTTACCTATATATTAATATTTCTCTTATATTTGACAGATTATTGTCTTTTTGTTTATGATTGAGTATTCTTATCGGCGCAATTATTTATATAGTATTCTTTAGGAAGTTTCAATGTATAGAGTTAACTTGAGGCTTGTATTATTAGATATATTTACTATGTTTATTATAATAATTAATCGTATATAAAAAATACTATAATAAATACTAACTATACTGTGCTATCGTGTATAAAAACTACTACATTTAATTTTTAATCATACTGAATCATAATAATTATAGTAGTGAAATGCTTTTAAGTAATTGGCATCATTTTATAAAATTATAAATTTACGAACTGAAAACATTAGAAAATGACAGTATACTGAGATTTCTTTAAGCCAACAGAGTTATGTAGAAGTATAATTATAGTTTATATAAATGACAGTAGAGTTCGTATAGGGATATTTATTTATTAACCAGTTTGTCAATGCTTAATGAAGTTTGTAACCTTAAAAGTATAAGGACACCCACTTCATTCAACGTACAATATTCGTCTAGCATGTTATTTATATAAGGTTTGATGATTTAACATTGCAACATGAACATAATACCTATACGAGCAGACGTGATTATTAAAACTATCAGTTATATATATGTATTATCGATTTAGTTTTCTATTGTTTCGTTGTATTTTGTGTGTTGTTTCTTACATAATTGAAACAATTTTCTTTAAAAAAATGGTTTCGATTAAATAGGACAGATATACCAATCTACAATAATTTTTATACATACAAGGTTTATCTTATAAAATTATTGATTATAGATATCACCTCACTTATAACATACATACATTCAAACACATAGGTACTTAAGAAACAGTTGTAAAAGCAATCTATCCAGTCTCTTAGGAAGGATTTGTGCAATGTGAAATAATAATAATAGATACCATCAACCAACTCACACTTCAAACGATCTCACAGTTCGTCATACTACCTCCTATACTGCTTCATTTGTATGTCTATATAAATATCCTCCAAAATTTCATTATTTTGGGCATTCCTAAACACACTGCAGTCTGCGAACTTGAAAGAAGAGGTTTGTCGTCTTCGTCTCGTAGTGCTTTCATCTTTCAGATTTCTGTTCTCGCATACCCATTCTTGTGTATGCATTAAGTCGTGATTGCGGAATATATATATGTACTAGATGGTAACTCGAGAGTTATGAACGGTCTTAGGGGTGCCCTCCAGTAATTAATTTTGAGCTCGCGCTAGCCCTGTGTTGTGCAATCGTTCATTCCTTCTTATAGCCGTTCTCTCTCACACTCTCTCTCTCTCTCTCTCTAGGCAACAGTCTTTTGGTATCGAAGTGGCAGTTCGATTCCTTATCAAGCGACGGGTCTCTATTACAATCAATCCTATATATATAATATGGATAAGTCTGATTTGATCGTCTTTTGCTCACATATTGGAAGGCAGAGATAAAGAATTGAGTGTTTGTGTTTGACTTACTACATCAAACGGATCCTATGTATGTGGATGGGGAATATTACCAGAACCAACTGCTGCTTCTGATTTTAGACCAGCAGCTGATATGTCTGTGAATGTTTGTGTGGGAATGTTGGAGTTAGTGCCTCGAAATTCTTGGTTCAGTTTTGCTGACTATATCGAATGTCAGAGAGGCAAAATGAGATCAATTAGTACTGGTACTGGGAGTCTCCCTGAGGAGTCTCCCTCCCACTAAAAATGTATTTGTCAGTTGGAAATTTTCTTCTTGATTTTTGGGGTGATGTGTGTAATAAGCAGAGAGATGCGGGTTTGTTGTGAGATGCGCGTATTCAGCTGACTTGATTCGCGATAAATAGGTTGTCTTCTGGTGATCAAGATTGATTATTAGCCGCCTGCCCCCCTCCACCTCCACCTCTTCCTAGCTCCAATTTCTTCTCCTATTTGTATCTGAGAATTTTGGTGACGCTTGACATCATCGGCATGACGAGGTGTATAGATAATTACAAGTGCATCGCAGCTGACTTTCCTATATTCTTCTTCTTTCGTGCTTCTTTTTAGCTTTTCAATTACGTTAGTTACTTTCTAACAACTTACATACGACTAGAATATATTGTAGGTACAATCTTCGACCACCATGCCTTCGTTAGCTGGTTTATCGGATGCTTCGAATTGATTCAGTGATGTAAAGTTACCTTTGCACATCTGTGTCAGTCACTGGTTCTTCTCAGTCAGCATATTATAGGGGTACTATAACTTTGTGTATTTGTATTGTGTTTGCCTGGGATCAACACTCTTAATTTTCTCTCTCTACTTTCCATCCATCGTTACCCCCTTGTTGACTGTCCACCCGTCAGTTTATTGTTTCAATGAGAAGAAGACAGTTTGTTGTGTCTATCAAACTGGAAGACACATTTCGATCAGTTACTTTCTGGAGGAAGCCTCTTCGACTTCGACTTTTATATTGTCTTTTTAGTTAACTCATAATGTGTCCCGAGGTTACGACTTGTAGACCACTTGTTTACTAATATGACTGAAGGCTTTTTCTTTCTTTTTTGTAAAAAGTATGTTTAATGGGTTTTAATAGAATATGTGTATAGTTAATTTATTTTCTCTATATCTATCTGAAATTGCTCAACAGTCTTCCTTGTTATATTGTTGTTGTTTTTTATTTAATTTTCTGTAAAACTTTCTATTTTTAAAATGAGATAAAATATTTCAGTTTATAATGTTTTATTTCTGTTAATTAATGTAGTAATAGTACTACTTTTAACAGTTGGAATACATTGCTGTTGTATTAATTCTTACCCTCAAATTATTCTATTAGCTTAATTTACTTTATCCTTATTTTTTACGAGGTCCATTTAAATTTTGTTCCGTTTAAATCAGTAGCAAAAGTGAGAGACCGGATAATATGTATTTAGTGTCTGCACATTGCACCAATAATAATGTTGTAAAATATATATTGCTAAAAATAAGTGAGTTAAGCTGTACAAAGTTGGCTTCAAATTTTTATTCGAAACAAATTTGGCACAATTGTATCACATATTTTAATAAATAATACAATTTTAAATAATCGCAGATTTATTTTGTGTGCACTTTGTAACGTGATCAATCAAATAAAATCGTGAAAAGAAGACAGAAAACTACAAATGTTTGTGCACCCAAAATTCCTATCCATCGAGTTCTGCTGAGTTCCTTCCACCCTCCATTTTTGACCAAGCCTCTTAACTCTCTCCCCTTTCCTGTGGTACCCCCCCCTCTCCTATAGATTTCAGTGCTTCAAGGCGGCCTGGATCTCGTCTGTTCTCCACTCGGGCCTTCTCTTCCCGCGCACCTACCATCACTTCACGACCGTCAACGAGATCGACAAGACTGAGGTCCAGTGGTCCCTCGGCGCCATGCTCTATCTCACGCGATACTTACCGCTCAGGTGACTCGCGCTTCTCTTCTGCCTCCCTTCCTTCCTACTCTTCTCTTCTCTCCTTTCCAGTTTTTTATAGACTCCGGTTTTGATACATTTTATTAAAATTGAAAAAAAAACATAGCCAAACATTCTTTTTTTTCGTATATTCAGCTATACTTACGTTTAGTTAGTTACATTTTGTAGCGTTGGATATTTTAGGCGGATTTTTCGTATTGTTATATCTTTAAATTACGATTTTCACTCTGTCTCTCTAAAACTTTTTAATTGCTCCTATATATTAATTGGAAAACATGTATTTTGCTTTGTAAGCGGCTCCTAAATAACTGTGTTTCAGTTAGTCTTCTCCTCTCCAGGAATTCCTGGTGCTATATTTGAATCTTGGATTCCCATTTCAACTAAATTATAGCTGTTTATAATATCGCCTCACTGATGAAACCTTTAATTGGATATTTCTTTTGATAAAATTGAATTTAGTCCCTCAATTTTTTGTTTGCGTGATTTATCACTATTTTCATGAAACACACCGACACTTTCACAATATTTATTTTGTTAAGGTGTTAAAGTAAGCTTCCCCGTAGAGCGTATTGTTTTACAAAAAATAGTCTCGTGTTAACTCAAATTTTCACAGAATGTTAACGTATGAAGGGAAAGAGTCTGCCGCTTTATACATATTTTGATTAGTAATACTAAATTAAATGAGCATGCTTTTTTGTACGGAGGATAAATTTATACCAATTGTATTTGATCTTTGATACAATTTGTTATAAAGATGATGTGAATTGTTTTACTACTAATATAAAATCATACAAATTTAATAATGTATATTTTGATTTCTAATAATTTAATAAAACCATGGTTTAGGTTTGTAAAGCATAATTTCACGCTCGTACTAAAACCGAAAATATGATCTAAATAATGCGAGACATTTTTTAGTGAATAGAGGATTAGTAATGAATAACTGTTTCCATTGTTTTGATTTTAGACATGTGAACGCTAAAATGTAAATTAAATGCCATTAGAATAAATCGATATTATTATATATTTTGATCATTTAAATTAAAACTTTTGAATTTTTCACTTCGCTTATTGTTAATTACATAAATCGCGTTTCTTACACCTATTTTTTCTCTTTATTAGCTATAACTTAATTACTTATTTTACACGTCATTGTCGAGAATATAAGTTGATATATATTAAGTATAGATATTTTATCAGCTTTAAATTATACGTTTATTTTGGTAATATTTGTATAACAGTTATTCCTTACTTAAAGTTTTTATTATTATTATTATTATACAGCTGTCTAATCTTTATGAAATTTAGTGCAAGATTTTTGTGTTCACAACAAAAAGAATCCAGTTTAACTAAAATAACGCGAATCTGAAGGGTTTTCCAATTTACTTATTTCAATCACAATGCTTACAAAATATTTTGATTTTAACGGTGTAAAATGGGGCATTGATATTTTTAAATGTTTTTAAAATTAGGCATTTTTTTTTTTATCTACTTTCTGCTATAAATTGTATCCATTATAATTATTATATATGTACTACAATAATGCGCATGGTGATGTGATGGAAATTGCAATTTTAATTATATATATTTAAAAACACTTGGGTTTATCGTGTTACTGCGTATATGACTATATTATATACCAATTCAATAGTAATGATGGTGTACAAAATATATTTGAAATTTGATGTAAAATATGTGTTAAATTAATTTAATAAAATCATATGTATACATAATATTACGTATATATGTTGTATAATTGAGTTCCAATTATTTCTTTTAACACAGTACATTTATTGGCCAATTTCATTTATTATGTGCTGTGTTTGTTTCATACTTTCGTCCTATTTTAATTATTTTCTATTATTTTTAAATTGAAATGATTATTATCATTATTAATTATCAATTATATATTCGCCGCGGTTAGCTACATTCCTTTACGTTAAATTATTTACATTTAATGTTATTTCATAGTTATCCCTATTTATTATACATAATGATATATGTATACCTACATGCAATTTTATTCGACTGTTATTGTTTATTATTTTAGGTTCCTCAGAAGTATGTGTTTTGATAGCCACTATATACATAATTGATGATACCTCGTAACACAAACTGTCTGTAATTAATTGAAGCATTTCCTTATATTGCATAATATAGAGCAGTCTCATGAATGAGGCAGACAGACATATTGATCTGCCTGAAACTAAATGACTGACTCTTTTTTTACCTGAAAAGCTATTGAAGCTTCCTGCATATTTTGTAAGCAGTTAGTGAGGCAAAAAATAATACCAGAAAATCAATATTATGCATATTTATTTTTCGATTAGACAAGACTTTGTTTTTGAATAATTATTTAAAAAATTGGTTAGGAGACTATTAGAATTGTTTATTGGAATATAAAAATGAGCTTATTTTTCGCCGATACAAATATATGTAATTATTAAAATAATAACTAACTAAATATATTAACTACCTCATCTGATAATTGTTGGCTTGTTTTTATTAAACAATTTATATTGGCTACATATTCCTTTATTTATGCGATAACTATGACATAGAATCGAGTAGGTACTTAAATATAGGTTATATTTTTATATTATTATAAAGCTAAGAATATGATTTTGTCCAACATATGAACTAAATAAAAGTAGCTTTTATGAAATTGATACAGAATTGACTGTATAGTTAACAATTTATGGAGTAATGTGGTTTTATCTGCGCACATTGTCAGGCCTGTTTAATGTTTTCGTATAGATTCAGGGTTGCCCCGTCCATAGAAAACCTATGGATTTAGAAATGTTCTTTGCATAAAAAATGCTATATTTTCTTTTTTACCCCATTCACCATAATATGACAAACTCGACTAAAATAGTTCATCTAAACTGAGATCTTGCTTTTTAGTATTACTAATGGGCACCTCATATTTTGCTAGCACAACTATTAGGTTGCAGAAACATAGGCGCCTCTGGCATGTTGAGCTGTCATTAGGTTGCTAAGCACAACTATTAGGTTGCAGGGACATAGGCACCTCTGGCATGTCGAGCTATCATTAGGTTGCTAAGCACAACTATTAGGTTGCAGAGACATAGGCACCTCTGGCATGTTGAGGTGTCATTAGGTTGCTAAGCACAACTATTAGTTTGCAGAGACAGGCACCTCTGGCATGTTGAGCTGTCATTAGGTGGGGATTTTGCTAAGCACAACTATAATACTTTATGGATTTATAAATGGATTTGCTTTAATAAACATCTTTGTTTATTAGGAAAATGAAATAGGATTATCAATTTTAGTACGTCACGATATAGTACATTCATATTGATCCCTGAATTAGTTAAGATATTTCAAAAGTAATTTTAAAGTTGTGTTTTGCATAAAAACCGTTTGATTTAAAGAAGCAATTTTCTCTTACACTACAGAGAGGTGCAACTCCGTCAATTTGATGAAATGAAACGGGCCCGCGTACGCCATCTGGACTCTACCTACAAATATTGGATCCTTGCCGGTGCTGTATTTCTCGTATTGCTTCTGATTGGTCAATCCCACGGCCTCTTCCTATTGGGCGGTATTAGCGGAAGTGGCAAACAGGCACACCTCCCCGGATTGGTGGAACTAGGCTGCTGTGGACATTTTAGGACCTCGTCTAGTAGTGGCGGCGGTGGTATGACGTCATCAGCTAGCAGTCAAAAGCTGATCACTGCCGGGGGCAGTTCAACTAGTTTGCATTTGGGAGAGTTTTAACCATTTCAATTTTGTTTCCTTATATAAAGAGCAAGTTATCTGAATCTGAATCTTATTATTTAATATCACCACACAAAAAAATAGGTCTTCAAAGTCTCTGATCAATCAATAAAAGCTGTAATTTTTTCGTTGCAAAAATGTTGTAATAAGAAGTCTTTAATTTTTATTAAGTATAATGGGCAGATGTTTGAGTATAAAATATGTGTATATCAGCCAAAGTTTGTGAATAATTAACTGGAATGAAAGTTTCCTTTTCACTTAAATGAAACTTTGTCTCAGGAAAGAGCCACCGACAATTATATCATTCCTTAAACACATTTTATACGCAGGTGATGGGGTGACGGAATCGTGTGCATAGTGTGGACCATAGGCGCATATTTCAATTTGAAGAAAAATACTATTAGTTCTAAAAAGTAATGTAAGAATAAAACTATTTAAATTGAGAGTTTTAGTATATTTCTCTATAATTTTACCCCAACTTATCAGCGTTTACTCTTCGAATGAGGAACAATGATTAAATGTCATCCCTTTCTTAGAATACACCAAGCTTAACAAACCAAAAATAACATGTACCAAATAGATCGAAACTGAATAAAGATGAACCGATAATGCATCGACTTTGATAGGAACCAAAGTATGCTTACTATACTTGTGGTGCTGGTTTGCCAAACGCACAACTATCTGTGATCTACCTTGATAACCCCCCCCCCCCACTCTTCCATCTCCTGTCTCGACCCACTCCTCAAACTAATACAGTTTCCATAATTATGTGCCACACAATCAGACTGCCATTGACAATAATTCACGTACCATATTCCACTTAATCTTCTTCTGGATTAAAAAACCTCAGCTTTCTAATATTTTCTACGTTTCTTGTTTCTTCTTGGTCCCTTAATTTAATTTTGTAGTCTTTCTTCTCACCTAATCCTTCTTCTTCCTATCTCTTCCATTTTTCTATAATCACAAGTCCAGCTGTATTTAGATCTGTTTCAAAATGTTTGAAAATATTATATTGAATTGTAATGTTTAGGAAAAATTGTGATAGTTATAATCCTATTCCGAATGTTTTGATGAATCTAAATTAATCACTTAAATTGGTTCATTTGTAATTTCCCTCTGCGGAATGAATTTTTTGACATCTGCAAATATTTGCTCTTTTGTAAACGTTAATTTAAATTTTAAACAGTAACCTTTTCTAGTCTTTGGAACAAAACTCAGCTCATGAACACCAACAATGCTACAACGCGGTGTTGGTGCAATTAGTGCAATAGGCTAATTCGGTAGCAATATCACTTGCTATATAGTCAGATTCAAATTGTTGAGACTTGACATGCTATTCCCATTTGTTAATATAATATGTATTTCACATAGGAGAATGGGGCCAATACTTATTCCCTGTGAAGGTTTAAATGCTCTCTATTGCATTTTATATTCGACTGGTTATGCATGCTTTTATACATACATATTAGGAGTGTTTCTTTTCAAAGGGATTTGTCAATTCTAAGATTATTATGAGATTTTGTACTTTACTGGATAACACATTTTATTTTGTATGTTTTAATAAAACTTGAGTGGACTTACTTTTAGTTATATTATTTGAAGTATATAGAGAGAGAAATGATTGCTGAACATTAAAAGTTTAGGGTTTTTGTAAAATATTTCGATAATAATTAATGTGACTAAAATTTAACTTTCATTGCAATGTGTCTATCTTTATTTCATATTTTTGTTTAGCATTATATCTTGTATTATTTTTAAATAAATTATTTTCTTATTTATCTATTTGTTCTTCGTCCTTACTTATTGACATAATATGTGAATTAAGAAGTAAATGGGGAATACATTTATAAACTATAAGTGTTAAGTCTGGCTTAAGTTTTTGACACACGATACGAACAATGTAGTCTTATTACTTGTTAATGTTATACATTTGGCTATATTATAATAAATTGCAAACCTGTTGTATTAATTATTGTAACTACGATTTTTTTACTATCATTTGGAAAACTTAGATTTGATACATTGTTAGTGCCTAATGTATAATACGTGTATATCGGATATCAAATTTTACTTATCGAGCATTATATTATTTAAAAATAATAATTGTTATAATTATTCCACATAAAACTTCATTTTATTATAGAATTAGGTTAATTATATATTCGGTAACATTAAATTATAATTGACTGTATAATTAATTATTTTTCGGAATTCTAAGACTTGTTTCATTTCGGTTTCTGTGTTGTGTCGGTTTATACATTAGTATTGCAAGCACCAAATGTATGTAATTATTTCTACACGGCTTTATAATTTCTTAAAGTTGGGAAATGAGAAAAAGTGAAGTAAAACGTCATATTAGAATGTAATTATTCCTAAATAATTATCTTTCATTATTGCACGTCTGTCTACCAATTTATGATATACCATTTTATGGTTTATATATTTATCACTTTAATTATACAAATTGATATTGTCAAAAATGTTGCATACTAAATTAACAGTGTTATTGTCTAATTAGACCTCTGCTACTAACTGCGGGTCAATGGATGACAAGGTAACTAATGAAGTGTTCTTTAATAAGATTGTGTTGTACAACTAAAATCGTATATAATGTGGACGCACCTTTAGAATTCATGTCTCAGATAACTAGTTAGGCTTGTTCTGGTAGGCAAATAAATAGATATATTGGCTTAGTTACATAGACCAAAAGTTGTCATAGATAATTTAGTTTCGTAAATTACTCTAATAACTAAGACGATATTGTAAATAAATTGACAGTTTTAGAATTTGTTCAAATTCGCATATTATTTAAATCAGAATAATAAGTTAGTAATAATTTTTGCTACAAATTATGTAATTTATATCTATGCTTGATTCATTGCCTGGGGTGTTTTGTTGATTTCGCAAGAGCTGTGTTTGTAATAATTGCAATAATATTATTTATAATATTTAAAACGTTAAATTTAAAAATAGTGCATGTATGAAGTTTATATATAATATGTATTTTATACAAGCACATGTTTGATAGCTGGTTCCTTCCAGCATCAATTATTCAAAGTACACATGTCTTAAAGTGAAGGTCCGACCCAAGAACCACTAAAATTATGGGGCAGGATTTCTGAGATAGATTTATTTAGATCGACCTATTGCTAATATTTGTGTTTTTTTTAATAAAATAACTAAATAATATATCTAATTTTATATTGCAGAATAAAGATTATGATGATCTCTTGACGATCTGAAGCTTCTTTAAAGTGTGCTACTTTTAAAAGAACTTCGAATAAATAGTTCATTAGCAATATGTCCTATTTATATAGCCACAATTTTAAAACAATTATAACAAAACTTGAATATATTTGAACATGAATATGGTACAAGCTTATAATAATAACACGCTGCCAACGCATAGCTAATTTTATACAGATAAACAATTGAGATAAAATAGAAATGATTATACAGTAATTAAACAATAGTTTGGATTTTAAAAGAACTTTATTTGGCTAATTTAATGAATAAAAATAACGAATACTTTCATCGAATATTCATTATGTTTACGTATAGTATGAACTTATACTCTGATCGGTGGTATACCTAACACGCGATTGTTGAACAGATTGCTTTAGAATATATTGCCCAAAATATAATTTAACAGAAATATCATCAATGTTAATGAGTCCATGAGAAATTGCAATAATTAAGAACATTTTTATTATATTTTTACTAAATGTAAAACATATGGCTTGTAATTTTGTTTAGACTTTAACCTGCATAATATTAAACAGAAGTGATTTATATGAAGGATTAAAATGAAGTGATTTGAATGAATGATTGAGTGAATAAATATACAAGAAAGTAATACATTAATTTATCATTGAAATCAGTATATATGTTCGAAAACATTACATTTTAACATTATTTTTATTTATACCCGTAATGTATTCTTATTCGTTTCAAATTTTTCCTTTGTTTTATGCGGATGCTAACAATCATTAAAAATCTTAGTTTATCATCCCAGGTTGATATTTCTGAAATAATCATCATCCGTTTAAGATAGCTGCCTGTTGCATAAGCAGTAAAATTAGATAAAACATAGAACAGAGCTCGACACTATGCTATTATCGATTAGATCCTCGGCATTTCATCTTTTGCCATGTTTACTTTTTAAAGTTACGTAATTAATCTATTAATTTAATTATTATTAATCACTACCTGATGAAATTAAATAACATTTTTTAATTTGTTAGAGCAAGTGTTATTATGAATAGTATAATAATAATTAATTTGCAAAGTACCTACACTAACAATTACTAAATAAGTTGTTTGATATCTACCTAACTATAGACTTCGGAATCAAGTAAATTAAAAATAAAACTGTATCTAAAATCATTAATTTTTATATATTTTAATTTTTATATCAATGAAAAATAATCGACAAACCTATAAAACAAATAAAGAAATATGTGACATACAGAGAGTTTCAAAGATCGGTCAAAAACCCAATCTGCCTGTTTAATAGCTCTACATTGCGGCCAATGTCAAAGGTTTCCAGATAGTTTTTAACGATCAACAGGTAAGTTTAAGTTTACCTGGAGTGGCTTTTCACTTTAAGTTTATTGACTTCAAGAACTAACAGGATCCCGACATACTCAGCTATAAATAATTCCTGGCAGAAGAGACATCAACCTACAAGTAAAGTGCAATCACCCCAGTCAATAACCCAACTATTGCCTGTAGTTGGAGTAGTGTTTGTATCAATAGTGTTATAATTTAAAATTTCCGACAAGTAATTTCTACTGTACTATCGTACATTATGAATTATTTGGTATGATATTAATTGCTATATTATCAAAAAACCTTGCAATTTCATGTTTTATGTATTGTATATGTTTTTTGTATAAATAGTAACTCTAGAATATTTAAGAAATCTTAATGAGAAGTTATGGCATCGTCAATTGTAGAAGCGACCAAAGGTAAATATTTGGCAATCAATAAAAATACTTTTAGACAATCATTTAAGATATATAAGTGTACTTTATTATGTTAATTATTGTTATATTATTTATAATTAATTTATAAATATGTAATTTCCCACTATGGAAAAGCTAATGCATCAAACGATTCAATTCAATGATTATTGCTGTTTTTGGAAATATGAAGTAAGTGTACGATTATTTAATGTATTTATATATACATATATAGATTTTCTATATACGTCAATAATAATGTTCCAATAAATATACCAATATTTTTGTAACAGTTATAAATATTCATTTATATAATTTACCCATTTTCTAGACAAACAAAACACATAATATGTATATATTATGTATCAGAAGGGGAAAAAATGTTATTCTATATTTTATTTGAAATCTGCATTTCTTAAAAAAAGCTTCTATATAAGTTTTTGATTTCAGAATATACGACAAAATAATTGCTTTTGCTTTCCGAGTATATTACTATAATTAAGTTAATTAATGCAATATGCAATACGTGAATCAATTATATATGGACATTTGTTATTATTACATGATACGAGTGGTAATGTCCAAAATATTCCGGAGCTATACTAACTTTCCATTACTTGTTTTGTTATAAATATTAATATCCAGTCCATTTTGAGGAGTTCTCAATTCTATAGATTCACTTAAATTATTTCCAGCTTCATATTAGGCTGTAATGCCAATAATAATAATAACGAAGTCAATATTTCCTTAAAATTGGATTTTGCTGAAACGAAAATAATATATTAATTAATTAAATTAAAGTGCACCAGCTTCTGAACATAAAATATCTCAATTGGTTTATTCCGCTCTTGGTTGGGTAGAAGTGGAGTTATCACCATACTTCCAAGTAGTATGAGACTGCATTGTGCTTTCAAGGCGATTAAATGATTTCACTTCTAGCATGAGGGGCGGGCCAGCAGCTGAAAGTTCGATTCGAGATTATGTTCAGCTGAAAAGATCAAATACGATCGAAACCGGTCCTGTTCTGTCTTTAACGGTGTTGGAAGTGATTGATAATTACTCTTTTTAATAACTATCAATTAATGTAGGCGTACAATTCATTGCTAATTTATGTAATTAGAGTTTGCAGTTAACAAACAAAATGTGTCTATAGAAATGTAACTATTTAAAAAAATCACAAAACTAATATGCTACTTGTTTTCATTTTGATATACTTCAGTGTTAATAGTGTTATTAAGAGTTTTACCAAAAAGGAACTTATTTTTTTGATATTATTACGTTACGCAAGCTTGGTGCTCAGTATAATAACAGTCCAAATATCTTTTATACTTAATGACTCCTTTGTATATCTAGAATTTAAGGAAACTATTAGTTATAATACACGTATTGGCAGAAATGGTATCACGGATGCATCGACAGACAGAATATCATTCGCAATCGAAGCCTTCTATCCGAAAAGAAGGGGAGTACCTCGACAATGAGCGAAGCAAACTTCATGGCAAGTGACTGTTTTATCAGTCAAGCGACACCTAATCAGCTCAAAAACGTCTGTCGACCTCGTTACCGCTTTACGAGTTTGCGGTAGAGCATTTAATCTCTCTTTCTCTGTGTTTGTGTGTGTGCCGGTTTCTAATTGAAGGTGTGTGTACTTGGGGGTAATTCCCTGCTGGGGAAAAAATAACTACATAGTTGATCCCACGAAGCGCACAAAAGGGAAATTCTACTCACTGAAGAAGTCAGCGATGAAGGATCTTTGGTTTCAGTGTGCGATTATAATGTATAGTATATGTAGGAACGATATGAGAAGAGAGGGTTGGCGAAATGATATGGAATCAGGGACGGGGTTGCCGTGGGTGGAATAACACTCATTAAGAACTGCTAGAGAGGAAAAAGATATCGAAGGGGAGAGAATTGAAGAGACTGGGATAAGAATAGGGATGAATTGTAGAGGAATCGCTTGAAAACCACGCTATTTTACTTCGTGTTGCGGGGGGGGGGGGGGGGGGGGGGGGGGGGGGGGGGGGGGGGGGGGGGGGGGGGGGGGGGGGGGGGGGGGGGGGGG
>JAYRBW010070628.1:0-26742 GCA_036023295.1 Invenusta paracnida | reverse complement strand
TACACATCACTATTACACATCACTATTACATATCACTATTACACATCACTATTACATATGACTACTACACATCACTACTACATATCACTACTACACATCACTATTACACATCACTATTACACATCACTATTACATATCACTATTACACATCACTATTACATATGACTACTACACATCACTATTACACATCACTATTACATATCACTATTACACATCACTACTACACATCACTATTACACATCATTACTACACATCACTACTACATATCACTATTACACATCACTATTACACATCACTATTACACATCACAACTACACATCACTACTACACATCACTGCTAAATATCACTACCTATTACTTATTGTCGTAGTACTTATACAACATGTTACTTGCATATCACCAAACTACTAGGTATATTATATTATCAGGCTATTATCAGCTAGATATTTCAGCTGATGTTTCAGCTTTAAATATTGTTAATATTCAATCCCATCACCTCACGTATTCTACCTATACTTGTTTAATCTGTATTCTAAACATAAACAGAAATATTTGAAAGAACGTTATTCAATAACTCAGTAAAATTTATTATTTTTATATTGAAAATAAACTTTTTAATGCCTATAAATTTCAATATAAATGGTCATTATTAATTTCGATATAGATAAGCATAACTTTGTCCCATTTACTAATAGTTTTTTTAGCTGGCGTATGTAACCCGCAATAAGAAGAAAATAGTAAATGATTTGTAATAGGAATGTTTCTTTCGGTGCATTTGAAAAATACAACATATATAAAATACATAATATTTTTTAAATGATTTCATCATTTAATTTAAAAATATAAAGTTTATAATATTTACTAAGTGTTTACATGATTAGAATATATATTTAATACTGAAATGAATTCATACTTTGCTAAAGTATATATAATTATAACATTTTAAATATTTTGGAAAATAACCAGTCAACTGATTAAGGCTTTTATTATAAAACATTTAGACATTCAGGCATTTTATTTGAAAATATTGTAATATATTAACTTTGCTATAGACATTATGAAATTGATGTCATTGAACTAAATATTTGTCGGGTAACAAAAATAAGTTACACTATATTGACAATTCTGAACATGAAAACGAGTGGTATTTATTCATATTGTTGCTTGCAGCTTTATTAATTATACATTTCGTGAGAATATATAAATATTTCTGCATATTAACTACATCTATTATATATCGAAACATGTTTCGTGTATAGTAATGTATGTACAAGTTGAATTGATTACATTATTTATTGTAATTTCGGACAAATATGTGTCCTATTTGTTCATGCAAACGTAACATTCTATTTTTTAAATTATTTTATATTTAAAGTGTTTAACAATAGCAGAATGAGTTTGAATTTGAACTGGAAAATAATAACCTAGTTTTTAAGGTCTATAAAAAAATAAAAAAATAATTCATATTAAAAATGCTAAAATGGTGAAAGAAACAAAATGTATACTGCAGAGTTATTATATATATTATAAATAAAATATAACTAAATTAATAAGTCTATAAATAATCTCATTCACATAATTTATTATTCTGCTTTGTTTCTTTCAACAATAAGATTTTAGCATTTTTAATATGAATTATTTTTTTATTTTTTTATAGACCTTAAAAACCAGGTTATTATTTTCCAGTTCCAATTCAAACTCATTCTGTTATTGTTTATTTTAACATTTTAAATATAAAATAATTTAAAAAATAGAATGTTACGTTTGCATGAACAAATAAGACACATATTTGTCCGAAATTACAATAAATAATTTTATCAATTCAACTTGTACATACATTACTATACACGAAACATGTTTCAATATATAACATATGTAGTTAGAGGTAATTAGAATAATTTATGCATAATTCCGTATTTTAAACTCAGAATTATTTAAAAAAATTTAATTCAAAACTAAATTATTATCTTATTTAGAAGTTATTGTTAGTTTGTTAGTTTGTCGTATGAATTGTTGCAATGCCAGTACAAATTATATTACGTAATCATCATTATTTCATTTGAACTACAAATAGGTAGGATCTAACGCATATATAAAATGGTATCGTACAAGTTACCCAAACATATTTATGTCAGGAAATATAGTTTAATCAGGCATCATTATGACGACCGGCGAATAGGAATTTACTAAGCTTATTTTACAAAAGTATTAAAATGGTGATTTGAGAACACTAAAGCCAACAGAACAGTATTACATAGATCTTGAATATCTGAAACAACTGATAGAAGAAAAGAAAAAGAATAAAACAAATGACTATGAGCTTATTAAGGAGAAATGTGTTTCAAAAATAGAAAGTTTTGACAAAATAATCAACAGGAAGAATGAAGCTGTCTTCCTTTACATGGAAGAACTCTGGCATTATTTAAGCCAGATTCATTCCGAGTTGAAGTTGGCAAATATATCGCACAAATCGTGTGAATTGTGTCTGTCATTCTGTGAAATATGCCAGAAGAAGAAGAAGTATATTGGTAAAAGGTGTGGTATGTAACCTGATTCGAATTAATATATTTAAGTCAGGTCGACTTAATCGACATCCCAACTATTTCGGATTGTAAATTTCAATATTTACTTGTTTACCAAGATCATTTCACGAAATTTGTGCTAATTATGCCTCAAGAGTTTAAGAGAACTACTGAATTCACAATTCAACTCGTATAAATCTTCAGCATTTTTGGAGTTCCAGTTATTTTGCAGAGCGACAATGGCAAAGAATGTGTTGCTGGTGTGATAGGCGAATTGAAGGAAGTGTGGCCAGAATTGCAAATAGTACATGGGTGTCCGAGACTGGGCTACCCCAATCAGGGTATTGTTCAAAGATCCAACGGTGATATTCAGGATATGCTACTCAATGCATGGATGGAAGAAAACAGATGAAAACATTGGTCAATCAATTGCTCATTTGTACAGCTTTAGAAAAATACTGCACTGAATAGGGGAATATAAACGAGTCCATATAAAGCATTATTTGCTCAACCTACGCAAATTGACCTCAGCGCGTTTGCTACTTGGTATATCCAAAAACACATTCGAGACACAATTGAAACTGAAGACAAACTTTTAGAGCTTTTAGAAAAAATTGTGGATCAATCAGCTGGTGTCGGCGCAGCTAGGAGCAGGGAATGCTGGAGAAGGCCGAGATATAAAAGTAGACGGGGATACTGAGGCAGATGTAGATACAGTAGCAGACGTGTGGAAGCTGGAACAGACATAGACGCAGAAACAGACTTTGGTGCACAAGCAGATATCGAATATTGAAGCAAGGAAACGTTGATTTGAGATAAGAAGAGAGAAAGTTAAAGAAGCCCAAAAGCAACAAGCGTCTGCTATATGATCAGGTGAAGTAATAAAATGCTTAACAACGAAGCTGAAATTGGCAATAATGTGTTAGTTTTCGTACAAGAGTTTGATAAAAACCGGTCAAACGCCCGAAATGTTTTGGCAGTCGTCGTGAAGAAAATAGAGGATCAAGTGAAAGTATAACAATATATGAAATATTAAATGGCGCTTTATCAAAAGAAAAAAAGTCCGTTTGTGTGAAAGAATACTGCTCATTCTTGAAGATGTCAAAGAAGGCCCAACTTTAAGTCAGAGAAATTATGGCAAAGAGGCATTCAAGGCTTTAATGGCGGCAATGGTAGTTCTGGAGGACTGGATTGTAGTTCTGGCGTTTTTTGTGTTATGTTTTGATACTATCACCCCTACAGGCCAAAGTTATTAACCGATGAAGTTGAACATTGGTATGAATGTATAAGAGCAAGGTATGTAGATTATATATTTGACTAGGGCGTATAATCTGTCCAGTAGTTTTCTGTAACTTTGGCTCCGGCGTAAAAATTGCCTTTACCTAGAAAGAAGCATTCCGTGACTTATCTAAAGCTAGGTAATGGTAAACGCCAAATGCAGCGACAGCACGCAGTCTTTTCCAGCTTAATTAGAAACTCATACATAGTTCTTACTCACCGTGTTAAGCAAAACTCTCAGATAAATGCATCTTTAAAAAACGTCTTACCTTTTCTGTATCTACTATTAAATATTGCTATTATTTAATAAATGAAAAGGAACGACACAAAAATAGGATAAAAATACAATGTACTTAATAAGTACAGATTATGTAAATAATATAAAAATATGAAGCAATAACAACATAGAAACATATATATGTTCAAGAAGTGGAAGATAATATCATGTAGATTAAGGTAAGTATAAATTGTTTAATTGGATTTGTTTTAATACCTACAAGTTGACTTAAAATTAGGTTGCTACCATTTTTGTAATTATTGATAGACATTATCTAATTTTAAAATATTATCATGTGATATATGTACAATCATATGTAAAGTGAACACATTTCACATTAAAATTATATTGACAAATCAGGAAGGATATAATAACATCAAAAGACGTCACAATGACATTATTACATAATGTAACAAACACAAAGAACATTATAACATAATGTAACAAATATAGAGGGCTGTAACCTGTTTAATTATTGAATAAGATAATTGTAAGTAGAATTTATTAATTTTAACAAAGTGTTGCGTTTCTTTCAGGTGGGGTTGTAGATATCAATTTATAGATAGTTGGCTGCACCTTGTTCTATGAAACATCACATATTAATGTCGATAGTCTATATATCGAGGCTACACTAATAATGAAATGCAATACTTCCTGTATATATCCAATTTAAGAAGAGTGTAGCAGAGTGGGCAACGTGCTGGGCTGGCCCACAAACCCATAGGTTGGTGGTTCGAGACTCGCAACGTACTCCTGGCTGTAGTAAACTATTAGCGCTGTTAATATAAAACTGTTGTATTATATCAAACGTTGGGCTGATTATAAAATGTTTGTCCCGTCTATCAAATATAATTTATTTGTCTGTTCCCGGTAGCAATGGTATATACACAAAGTCTACTATTACAGATATTTATCATAACGGTGGCGACTAGGTACATTCTCTCTAATATTGTGCCAATAGTTTACATAGATATAAATTTCTTTAATGGATTGGAACTTCTAACACATTTTTTCTCTAAATCAATTTATACATATAAATAATAACAGTCACGTCATCTTAGCATTAACATTAATTACGGACAAATAGATATGTTGTTCTCTGTTTGCGCAATCTATATACGCAATATTCATGTATATCTAATGTTTATTTTCCATAAAAAGTGCATTATCTTTATTATAACTAAATGTGGGTAAGATTTCGGGATTTTATTTCGTATTATTTTGATGATAGAAATGAAAAATAGATAAACAATAAGCTCATTTGTGTTTTCTATTCGCAGCATGGGTATTAACTGATATATTTCTATAATCTCTTTATTATGTAAAAATAGTATAGAAAAGTAGTATTTCACCAGATAATGAGTGTAGATTAAATCTTGCTGTTTCTCATTATTATATATCAATACATTAATCATTTTATCTCCGTTAACATTAAAAGTATGTAAGTGTTTATGTTCCAATTTATAAAACTATTAGTACGTATTAATGTGTTTTTTAATACATTTTTGTCATCACCTGTTCGATTATATTAAAGCGAGGTGGAAATTCACAATGGAAACAAAAGCAAGTATTGTTCTATTATAGTGGTTCTATACAATGACACGAGTATAGGTAATATGTATCATAATATATAGACTTCTAAATATAATACATAACACGTTTTGGCGAAGTGTAACTTTTTTATGAAAACATTTTTATTCGGTGAGGTGCGATTTGGTGAAAAAGTAGGTATTAGGCAAAATGCTATTCGACAAAATGACATTCGGCTAGGTTATGTTGCTCTTTTTTTAGCCAAAATATTGAATAAATGTATACCTGCAACTTTAATATAACTGTTTAAAGTAAATTGTGATATACGCAATTAATCTTAATAATCCCAATTAATTATAACTTTAGAATAATAAAATTCATTTTCATAAATCTCATTTAGACGTTTGACTCATAAAAGATTCTATTTCATTATTTATTTATGATTTCGCGTGTTTAATGCAGTAAATTAGAAATAAACATTAATCGATATAATGAAGACTACTGAGAACATATGTTTAATATAATTATTAGTTAGGTTGATTTATTATATATTTAAAACAGTATTATAATCAAATAAATATTAAGTTGAAGTTTCGTGCAGTATTTTTTGGGAAAATGAATACATGTAATTAGGAATATTGACATGTACTGCAATTTTATAATTAAAGGAAAAAGGAATAGACACATTATATCTTGTGCGTACGTGCATTTCTTCAGTTGCAAACATAAGTGACAGAAATATAGGAATTATAAATATTACAAGATTCGATACGGAATAGATGGTTAATTAAGGTAATTAAGATATGGTAATTTACTAGCTGTACTCCGACTAACCTCTTAATTGCCGTACTCAACCACATATTGCGCAACGATTCTTGTAATATTTCTAATTCCTATATTTCTGTCTCCTTGTTTATAACTGAAGAGGTGCCTGTACGTACGAAATATAAAATTGTCTTACTTTTTCTTTTAATTCACAAAATTACGGCACAGGTCAATACTCCTATTATATAATATGTACATGTATTGGTCCAATTACTCTAAACAATCCACAAAAGATTTTAACGTATAATCCAATTTTATACTTCATAATTATTAGTAGCAATATATAAAATACAACTTTTTAAATATTATTAATTATTCTGACTTCATTTATATTTGAATCTATCATATTTTCTAAAGAAAACAAATTAGAACAGTCAGTATCATTTTTAAAAAACAGTCTACTTAATAGTTAACATTATTACATATAATTTACATAGCATTCATTATACATAGTATTATATAATTGAGCTTGAAAAAATGATTAGAATAGAAAGAGAAAACAAACAGCTGTAAAAAAATTATTTACTCAAACATTTTGTTTTCTAAAATATATATAATGTGTATATTTGAAAACGTTTGAAAATAACATATTTCTGCATCCAATTTGTATTTAATTTGAAATAGCTTTACTGTATGTGTTATATTATATATATAAAATAAATAATAAAATTTATCCAAAGTAAAATATACATTTCGCCGTGACAAAAGGGTGTTACTTTAAAAACATTTGCAACACGCTGAATTTCAATAATAAGTACCTTGATTATTATATAGATAGTTTCTACTTAATTGTTTCTCAATCTCGTTCTACTGCGCAATAACTGAAACAGGTTACATCTCGTTTAGGAGTAATTCATAGACAGTGAGTAGATGTTCTAGAACATTTCAGTAAATGAAATAATGAATTTAGAAATAATGCACATAGACTTATATTGATAGTATAATTGTAACACATTTCACGCATAAAATTATATTCTATTGAGAAATATATAGATATCAAATCGTCAGAGGAATATGCATAAATATATTTCTTTATTTGATATATTTCGTTTGTTTAAAGTATGTATTAATCACATCTTTTTAGAATACACCTACAATAGAAACACAGTTTTAATATCGACATATGTAAAGCAGAGTAAGTTCAAAAGAATATAATATTAAGCAAGGAAGGGACGTAAAACCACAACATAATTTTAGAAACCTTTGTAAGTTTTTATTATCTTGTACTTTTTTTCGTAATCATTATAACAATATTATTCGTTATACTAATGTATTGTAAAGCATATTGTATTCTACGAAATATGAAAATAATATTAAAATGAAATATATGCATTTTTAATAAAAAATATAATCATATGCCAATTGCCAATTGCACCGAAATTTTCAAAATTTAAACAGTAAATTAAATGCCAGTTTATCAATAACATGTTTAAAATAATACATGATAATAATAATAAATAATAGGTAAACATATATTTTAATGATATTGTTATAAACGAAATATTTGATTACCTTAATAAAAATATTTCAATAAACAGTATCATTAAAATATATGTTTACCTATTATTATTATCTTGTGTTATTTTAAGCATGTTATTGATAAACTGGCATTTAATTTACTGTTTAAATTTTGAAAAATTCGGTGCAATTGGCAATTATATGATTATATGATTATATTTTTTATTAAAAATGAATATATTCCAATTGCACGAATTTTTCAAAATTTAAACGGTAAATAAAATGTCAGTTTTGCAATAACATGCTTAAAATAACACAAGATAATAATAATAGATAAACATATATTTTAATGATATTGTTATAAAAACGAAATATTTGATTAACTTAATAAAAATATTTGATTAAACGCCTTTAAAAAATAGTTTTTTTAAATTATATTCTGGCCTTTATTATATTTTCCACAAGTAAACAAATAAATTTGTTTATTGCAATTGCTTGTAACCTTAATCTAATAACTTAATTAATTTAAACTAGTAAGATGACCCATAATTTAAATCTAACCTTAATAGTAGTAGGCTAGGAGCGTTTCGCGCAAAGTAAATTAGCAAAATATTAATTAATAAACTAATTAACCATAAATTAGTAATAATTAATATATCAACTAATCATACCCTTCTGACGAATCACAATCGAGTATGGGTTCAACCAATGACAGGGCACATCGAATATATAAAAAGGACGCGCGCATATGTCTAAGCTCATTTTGCCTTTTATTACCGAACGGTCGTATCTCCGCAATCATGTTGTTATAGGCACATATACTGAAAACGAAGTTCAAGAATTTGAACATTTACTTGAACAACCATTAGCCTTGTCTGCTCGCCCATCTACCTCGTTTGCTCAATCAACTACTACGGCCGATACCGCATATCTGTTGAGGCAAATACTATGCTCAACACCTCTTCATCAGCACAGTCCTGCTCTTCCATTACCCCAACTCTAACAGTCTCGATCGACGATTCCTCTTCATGAGTTCAACTCTACTCTATTCCAATTTATATAACCTGCGGCCAGTGATCCGTAGCTATGAAGAGTCGCTTTCAGTTTTATGTACATAGAATACGTGCCATCCTGATAGAATAGCCCCAATGGAAGACTATTACAATGACAATGTTCACCGCTATTGCACATCTGGTATCTACCTTTAATTTAATGGTGTACTAAGATATATACGATTCGAGTTTAGTAATCCTCCTGTTAAGCCTTTTCTTGCCTATATCAGAGCACAGATTAAGGAAACAATTACTCCCATACACACGAGTGAGATCCTGCAGTCCGAACACCAGCTGTTCTCTCTCACCTTCTTTGACATCGTGTACCAAGGCCCCTTACGTCTTACAGAAGAATTTATCCAGAATGGATTGAACTGGATCATTGAATCTGTGAAGTGGTTCGGCATGAGAATAGTTAGATACCATAGCATCCCCAAGAGACGTGGCCAAAGTTTTACAGAGCTACCTTTTACAACTGAAAGCAAAGCACGCAGTTGTCAATGTCAACAACGGAATCCGAGATGATTGCTTCAAGTATGCAGTGCTTTCCGTACTACACTATGATATAATGTCAAGAATAACCGATACCGTCCCTCAGCCTACCGCCAGTGGGCAGATGGGCTCAACTTTAATGGTCTGACTTTCCCCATCATTACATGCGACGCTTTGAGAAGTTAAATCCAGGTATCTTCGTCAACCTGCTTGAGTTGGAGAATGAGAATGAGATTCACCCAGTAAGAATGTTACTGACGTCATGAGATCTATGGTGAGAACGATCGAGAGCCCAAAAACAACGCTCGTTTTACTATTTTAAAAAAATTTTTATACATGTCATTTTTATTTTTACAGTTCTGTATAGTTCAAAGATATACCGATTTTGCAAAATATTTAAATGTCTCAGAAACCCAAACTCTTACTAGGAACTTTTTAAAATGTTCTTATGTATCATTTGATTTATTTTATATCTCTGTATTTCAAAGGTATATATACTGATTTTGTAAAATATTTCATAATGTCTTCATTGTGTATTATAATAATTCATATATTTCTTTTATATCGTGTTTTCCAAATAGTGTATATTACTCCTTAAAATTAATACTTTGTGCTTATAAATTGTGTTTTTGCTCATGACATATATTGAATGACATATGACACATATTGCTCATAACACTGTTAAATGTATTTATGTTATATTGCTCTTGTGATATTATTGTGTCAATGTTGTGTGTTTATATTGACTAAAATTTACAGCGCAAATGTACATGACATCAATAAGAGTCAAAACTCTCTTTAATTCCTTTATGATTTACATTACAATAAAATGAAAATTTACAGCGTGATGAATTCTAAAAGTACAAAATAAACAAATCGTTGGTTTTCTTCAAATAAATTGTATGTGCTTATGACTAGAATTTGTGGTGAGACTAAACTTGAGAAGAATAAAATAACTGCATTTTAATGTCATAAAGAAATTAAATAGATTTCGATTTATTCTGGTTTTATTCAGCTAGTCAAAGCTTCTTAAAAATAAGCTTTTAAAATCAGAAATCAATATTTAAGCTGTACATAGTTTTAGTAATGAGCTACCCAAAAGCTTTTGCCACACAAGCTAGCAGCAGATTGAGATATAAAGGCAACATATTTATTTTACAGACAACTTACTTGTTGTAAAATATATATTTGCTCTTATAGTTTATTTACCTCTACTTTTGTACTCTTGGTTTTGTTTAGTGCTTGAAATGCTCCTAGTCTTCTACTATTAGTCTAACCTTAATCTTACTTATGTATAACCTTGATCAAACCTCTGACAAAAGTTAGAAATAAACGTAATACTATTAAGCAGTATTTTACGTTTAGAAATGCTATCAACTTCTGATTCTTATGTTTATATTGAGTGCTATATTTATGTTTTTAGAATTAGTTTATGTAGAGCGCTTACTAGTAAAATACAGATACAAAATTATATAATTGTAAAAATATATTATTATATGATCAATCATAGTCTAGGTACCCATAAATCAAGTATCTAGCACAGTTTCAAGGAGCATTATGAGTAACAACTGTATAGTTAAATAAATAAAGCTCAATATGCTCGAGAAAGGCATTTGCTAAAACATGGAATAAAGGATTTATCATCGAAAAACCAAACATTTGCTCAAAATAAACATCATTAAAATTTAAAAAGTTGCTTTTCGAATCCAAAGAGATGATATAGTTTTCATGAAGATAGTTAAGATAATAATAAAAAAGAAATGATTGTAGGTGAAATAGTTTTCAAGCAATTTATAGGAAGTTGAAATTGCATATTACAACTAGATTCTTTACCTATGTTGTTATCTTTAGGATGTAGAAATCAGGAGTCTTGTTAAGGTATACAGGAGCCTCAGGAGGCACATATTAGTAAAGAGAACGACCACATCGACAGAAATATGTATATTTACCCTTTTCAGGATTAGCACGATTCTATTGTTGCACACATTCTACAGTATGCTTTTGTGAGAACTAGAAAATTAACCTACCGCAGGAGATACTAACTCAGAAGCAAGGAATTTAGACAATTTAAAATCCGACGACTTACGAACTATTTGGACGAAGATGAACATTAGACTGGGGGATTTTAAATGAGATAAACAAGAACGGACAGATAAAATGAAATCTTTATTATACCTACTTGAGGCAAAAATTTAGGTTTTTATAATACACATTTTTTATTTCATTGTGTTTTTTATTTTTCATCTCACGTAGAAGTTACCATTACTTGTTTTATTCACTATCACTACCTGCGTACACACATAATGATGAATCGGTCGTTTCATTGAGCAAGACAAAAACATATATTTATTTCAAATGGTTTGAGCCCTCTAACGCAGTATACGCAGTGCCATGATCTGTAAAATGCAGATCTTTTTGCATTATTACACGTATATTTGTTGTGTTCTTTTCTATCAAGAGACCAGAAACTCACCAGTTTCCCCGAGCCATAAATTGAATCGTTTAGTTCTACCATTGTGACCCTGGGGTGTAGAATCCTTTCTTAATTTTTCAGCCATGGAGGGGGGGGGGGTGATATTGATATTGTGGATATTGGAATGAAAAAGAGTAGATTTTAGTTGAACGATGAATTGTATTACCCTGCTCATTGCCCTATCTACTCAGTGACTAAAATACTTCAATCTAACTAAAGAAAATATTAAATAGAATTTCGATTATGTTAATATAGGAGTTTTAATATAGGACTTATTATTATATATAGGAAATAATTAAAAGTATAAGTATAAAATATAATACCCCTCTCTAGGGACAAATGGTCAATAAAAACGGATACTGCGAAAAACGTCAAAAACATGGCCCCTGTTGTTTGCTATTTCTATATACGAACCGTTGACAGCATGCTTCTTGTGTTGTTTTGTAGTAACTTAATGCAACGTTCAATGACTTCCTTGTGGCAGCCTGAAATTTGATGAAGAGAAAATTTCTTGGTGCCTTGATTGTTGCTAAAGTTGGTGGAAATAAATTCGTCATCTGTTTTTGTGATTTATATCTTACCATTCTTCTTCTTATCTTTCATGCAAATAAAACAATATGCCAAAACGAAGACCTAGTCATAATGGGAGCATGGTTAGTTTCTCCACACCACAGACTCTAAAATGGTCTTTATTCAAAATGTTGATATTAGAGGTGTGCTTAAGAAAATTAAATTTTTTAGGTTGATTAAGAATGTCCGAAAAAATAGTTTTTATTTAAAGATCTGTTTTGACATTGTAGCTGACAGCATGATCTTCATGGTCTTCAGAAGTCGAAGGAGTTGGAACAAAATGGTTCAGACAGGCTGAAACAGACATATGCATATTACATCCATTAAAAGAATATATTTATCTGAAATTTTCATACTACGCATTAAATTTATGATTTATGTTTTTTTCACAATATTGCTAAATTTATTTAATAATTGTACCTTGACCGAGGCCCCATTGTTTTACTACCATTGCTCCTGTATATAAATACATATCATATGCAAAATTAGAAAACTTCAAAATGTATAATGAATAAAATGAAAGTAAAATGACATAATGTCGCATTACACACAATTTTATGGACACATATTGTGTTGAGAAATAAGAAGTACGTCATTTTATTAATTTAAATGCAATGTCATATAAAGAAAATGTCATTAAAACAAATTAATTAGATTTACCATTGGAATCACTGTTAGTTATTAAAGCAAAATTATTTTCACAGGCAGAAGTTAACAAAATGTCTGTTATTCTCTATTTTATAACAATCAATTTGATTTGTGAGTAAAAGTATTTGAAATAAATGGACCGATGATATTTTACTAGTATTATACTGTGATCAAAGGTGCATAATAATCTATACCATTTTTGCTACTTATTAGTTATAAATTATAGTATTTCCTGATATTAATTAAGTTCATTTACATAGTCTAAAGAAAAAAACGCCGTAATTTAATAATGTAATTTTTTTAACTTTTGCATATATTCTTTTTCTGTACTTTATCAAATGCATATTAGCAGTAGATATTTGAATTGACTGAAATAAGTTCACAGACTTTTAAGTTTAGAAAAATATTGAACTATATGATATTGGAACAAGCCAAATGCAGCATTCTATGTTATCATTGTGGTTATTTTTCTATGTGGGCGTGTTCAAATTGACTTATCAACCTTGAGATTAAAAAGGTATCCTCCCATTCCTTTAAATACAAATGAAGATATAAAACAATAAATTGCGTTGCGATCATTAGCTGTCGGCACATATTAAGCGACAAGACTGTTATTTAGACACTTAATGCTCGTTTTAACCATTGGGAAAAATAGAAAAATAAATGAATATTCAGTCAGGCATCTGTCTTTTCATTTATACTTGACTGAAAATGCTTTGCATGGAAATATAATATAAAATAAAACAATAAGAAATATTAGTCAATGTAGTCTGTAGGATTTTAGTCTGAGTAGATTTTTATTAAGTAAACAGATCTATTTTTCAAAGATTTTAACCCCCTATTTTATGTAAAATTGAATTGGTAAAGTATACTATAACTAATATTGTAATATACATTTATGTACATTTAATTTTTAAAGAAATATAAAATTGATAAATATTATTAAATATCAAAGAAAATGTTACTTATGTTTTTCCACAATTTATCTACATATATATGATATTACGGAAAGTAAGTTTTGTAAATAAATATTTTGCTTAGTCGCAAAAACTTAACAATAAATAGAATAACAATATTAATTAGACCTCACTTTATAAACTGAATACGTAATAGAAATATCAACAAATTATTTTTTTATTAATTATCTTCATAAAATTAATTTAATCCTGTACCCTTCTATTAATATTTTATTAATGATTTTTGTATGTGATTACTAAAAAAATGTATCTATAAATTAATTAAGAGACTATGCGATAATAAAAATATAATAAATATAACTTAAAGTAAAAATATTAATGGAAACATATACTATATTTTAATAAAATATGATTAGAATTAGCACAGTATACTATCTAAGATATATAAGATATGTTACTAAATATATAATAATATACATATATATATACGTAGTGATGTTTGTTAATAGCGCCTCATTAACGTACGTTAATTGTGCTGACTTATATTACTAAACTTGGAGACCATACTCTGAGACTATTTTTAATAATTTTTTAGTCCACAAAAATGTCTTAGAGTCATGCGCAATATGCAAAATGCTATACATAACACATAAAAAATATACAAACTATTTGCTATAACAACAAGTAAAATTTAGGGCGAGTTATATCAGATAAGTTAATTTATAACTTATTTTTTGCAAAGGATAGACTAAGAATATGTTTACTTAATTTTATACAAAGCATTAAATTTTATTCGTTTAATTTATATTTTTTAAGCATCGAACGGGGAGAAGTTCATTCAAATTTACACAAATATTAAAAAGCAGTAGACTACTTGTAATGAAAATAAAACGAGTCATTACATATATAAGATTAAATAATTTTTTATTGCTCACATGAATTTATAAATTATACTGTTCTTATAATTATTGCTCATTTGTATATGTATAGATTATAATTATTTTATAAATATAGGACGCGATATGGAAATACAACATTGAGTTAATGACCTGTTAATATTGTTCTTGACCAATCATAGTTATTAATATGTAATATCGAATATCAATAGTAGATACGGATGAATTCTGTAGCTTTATAAATTAATCATATACACATTTATTCTGGGGATAATATATTTACACCTAAATATTTCTAAAGAAAACTCCATAAAACTCCATAAAGGATGCATTAGGTAAAGAATTTTGTGTAGACTTTGTAATAGCTGAATATTACAAACAATAGTTTTGCGCTTCAATTTATAATAATTTTAATTATTATAATGTAAAGAAATGTCAAATTAAACATTATTTCTCATATTCAAATACAATGAAAAATAATAAAATTTATTAAAAATATTACAGAAAAAACAAAACTGTAACTTCAATGCATATACGCGAACATATATTTAACTAACTTTTTCTGCAGAGCAGCTTATACTGCTTTAAAATACAAGATTATTTTAATAAAATTTGTATGTTAGTTAATTACATATAATAAGATATTAATAGCATAACAATTTACAATACTAAGTCAAACTTAATAAGATACTCCAATTCGATAATTTTTAAATTTGTAATCAACTAATCACATACCTAATTAAATCTAAAATTAAGCATATATATATTTTCATCTGTGGTTTGTCCTGTGCAGCTTTATATAATATAAATAAGCAAAAAAGAGCGGTTGCTGCAATTGATTTGTTCTTTTTTACTAAGAATGGTCGAGGTTAAAACTCTGTCATATTGACTGCATGTAAAGCGTTTTCTTTATTTCTATAAATATATATATACGGACGAATGATACACTTACAATTGACATACAGTATTGTATCCTGTATACTATACGGTAGCTTACCAGATATCTTCCGAAATTTTTAAATTAATATTTTTCAAATATGCCCAGAAATATCACATTGCTTTGTTTGAATGCATTCATTAGAAAATAAATATACAAATTATACTTATTATTCAAAATTATAAAATATCAAACCGCATTTAATTTCAATGATATATATTTCAATGGAATACGTTCAATTATTTAATGTTATTATATATTCATTTACTCAATTTAATAAGCAAAAAATATTCATATCTTAGGCATATAATATATCTATTCAAAAATAATATATAAGATTTATAGTTTGAGAACATGGCAATGGTTGCATATTTAAGCTATGTACATCATTCTGAATACGTATGTCAAAATATATAATACTAATAAAATGAATTAATTATATATTTCACTTTTTTTAAGAATTAACATTTCGATAAAGATTGCGTTCATATTATATAATGCACATTACCCATTAGAATAAATTATTTGTTAATTATTTATGTATTATAAATAACATCATATGAAATAATAATAATTATGTTTAGTCCTTAAATGCAAAACCTCTTATGTAATTAATAAATAATTAAATGCTACAAGTATTTGCTTCACTGTTTAGAGAATTAAGTTTTAGATAAAATACTGTTTATAATTTACAATAAATTATTAGTTAATCTTTAGTGTTAGTGTAATTAATATCATATTTGATAATACGAATTATGCTTAGACTCTAAATGCAGAACCTCTTTAAATAAATGCATAATCTCATTATCAAAATGTATTATAAATATGAAACAATTAATTAAAACTGTATTTATGAAGCAATTGATGTTCTTAAAAATTGGATACATGTTGAAGTTGAGTATTATAGGGTTTGACAATAAATTAAAGGCTCATAATTTTATGTAGTCTTGGTATTTAATCTTTAATTTAACATTTTTACTCTCAATAGATGATAATCAAACGTACATATACAAAATTCATCTAAATACAATTAGCAAATGCTGTATATTTTCATTATAATTCAGAACATAACATACAGTGTCTACAATATACTGTTAACTTTATCAATGTATGTACATAATATGTATGTTTGATACAATTATGTCAATAAAAAATTAACATAATCATCTATTATAAAGTTATATATAAACAACATAGAAATATGCTTGCATAAGCATAATAATTATGATTAATACAGTAAGCATGGTTGTCACTAATATATTAGTAACTTAATATTTACACTTACTACTATCACTTCCAATTATTTGCAAAATGAGTGCACAATAAATTGTATACAGTTATGAAACAATGTATATTCGTCGGTTTGACAGAAGCAAACTTATTACATATGTACACATTTTTAGGATGTACACATCCAATAGAGCATGATTGCAATAAGTATGATAACATCAGATATTTGTAAACTAGTCATGTTTGATTATTTGTGAAAGATATATTTTATAATTTTTCGTGCGATTTAAAGGGAATGTACATTTGTATCAAAATTTGAAATAAATTAACAAAATAACGTTTTCAAATTAAACATATTATATGGTTTCAAAAAATATCAAAATAAATATTGCGTAGAATTTGTATGTGTACATATACGGTCAGGGTACGCAGATTAGTTTTCATTCTAGATCGTGAAAAATAATAAGTTGAATACACCCGTTTTACTTGATAATATGCAATCGACGCAACAGAGAAATAACATCTGTGCGGAAAGTTTGATTGAGACATGAGTAGATAATCGGATTGATTGACGAGTTGACGAAGTACATAAAGAAAAACAGCCGTTTAAGATGTTGGGAGAGTGTGGCTTCGCGATGATGATTGAATTGGGCCAGCTGGAGGATCGGTTCGGGCCAGATAAACTCATTAATAATGAGTAGATAGGGCATGTAGGAGAAGATGAAGAAGAACGTGACCAATGCGAGTGTTTGTGCGGTTCGGATGTGTGGTTTTCTTCTCTTGTGGTTCACCTCGGCATGACAGATGATCTCTTTGGAGGCTTCGGCTAACTGAGCCGAAGTTTGCATCACCGGAGAGTTAATCATGGTGTTTGGCTCCTCTTCCTTTACACCGATCGCAGTCGTTTGATTTGTGCGGCCAGTTGAGGTAGGAGAATTATTTATTTCCCTTCTTCCCGCTTCCACATCGCAACATGATGTGCTGTCTGAGGATTTCTTCAAATGGAGACTGTTGTTATGACTGGTAATGTCATTGCTCTCCACCTTAAGTTTTGATTTATACTTTAGAAGGAGAGCATTTCGGCCTCCCTTACCAGCTCCACCTCCACCGTAGCGTTTTATTCGCATGTGCTGACGCCACCAGATGAAGCTGAAAGTTATGCTATAGAGAACAGTTAGAGTGATAAACATCATAACAAATACACCAAATATGCTGAGTGTGTAATGCTTATACTGTGAGTTTGTGATATATGTTTCATCAGGTTGGCATGGACCGAAGCGAATTGTACTCGCCTGCACGGAAAATAAGTCTCCATCGCCACCTCTTGCACTGCCGTCACTTACGTTAAGTTTCAGCGCATTGGTGAAACGTTCAATGTCAAATATAGAGGAATTGGAACCTGTACTCAACGGATTCACAAGAATATCCGTATCACTGATTTCAATTCCGTCGTGAACTCCCGTATGCAAACCACAAGGCACCGCTAAACAAATGCCAAACAAGAAGACCAGAAAGAGGCTCACGGATGTAGTACGCGGCTTCAATTTGATTCCCGGGACGAAACATATGAGGAGAAACCGATCGACTGCTATTAGGACAAGAATAGAGGCTGAAAAGGGTATAAAGAAGGCCTTCAGTGTAGTGTGGATCTTGCAAACGAGGTCTACAGAGTCTCTCTGCCAGACTGTCCAGTAAAGAGTTGCGGGGATGTCAACAAGACAAATCACCAGATCGATAATTGCAAGGAGCGTGATAAAGAGGTTGGACACGCCTTGTCGCAGGCGTTGGCTGAAGACGTAGATGACAAGAGCATTTCCGATGCTCCCCACAAGGCATACTACGCTAAGAACGGCGGTTGTTAAAATTAGGGTGCACCGAAAGATGTTGACTTCACGTTCACGGCCGCGAAGTTTGAACTGGTTCGAGGAGATAATTCTGCTGAGGTCTTCAAAATGAGTGAAATTGAGCTGATCAAAAAAGTGCTCCATGTTGCTGATGTTGAGGTCTGTGATGGTCTCACCTAATTATTTTTTTAAATATTTCTCTCACTACAAATGGGAGTAATCAAGTCAGTCTGAATTACTCTAACCGTCTTGCGAAAATGTTTCTCTACTTAACTGTAGGTTCAAATTGTGGGAAATGTAAACCGCTTAACTGATTAGGGTGTAACAGCCAATTGCTTCTTCTTGAGTTCTCGACCAATAGGAATGAAATTGAACGAGGCGTTTTTCTAGAAATTTCTTAATAATGAAGAAACCGTGAAAGAATAAGCAAGAAAGAATGTAATAATAGATGGAATATAATAGAAAATAAAAATATTTTTACGCAATTTTATGTAACCAGGAAGTATATAAGCGGAATTATTTAATTAATTATTATTATTTAGTTATACTAATATTATACATATATTATAAGATTATTATCAGGTTAATCTGATATTAAACTTCAGTTTAATTCTTCAAAAGTCACATACAATATTAAAAAATAAAAGTATATATCTATGAGAAGTTACTCGTATATAAGGTATTAAAAATATAGTATATTTTATGTAATATAATATATAGTGATCGTTAATGGTTGTTAATTAAAGTTATTGAGCTTTATTATTTGGAGTGAATATTTTTATGATAGATAATGATATTAATTCAAACAATGTTAAAAAATAATTTATTCTATTCATTAAATATATTTTATATATATATCGTTAAATATATTTTTAAATGATCTACATTAATTTACACAATGTTTTTTTAATGTTTATGATAAAATATATGATGTAAAAATATATGACCTGGAATATTTGTGAAATTATATTTATATTTGTAAGCTTTACTGTCTTGCGTACAAGTTTAGAAGTTAGTTAATTATTTTATTTTATTTTATATTTAGATATATAAACAGTATATGTACATAATGTACCTCTTCATTTTACAAAAATATTGAGAATTAAATTAGTTAAAGAGAATAAAATTAAAAATAAAGTTTGATTTACATTACTTTACCACAGAAGAATATAATGTAGAGCTGTTAAATGTATAATAAAAAAGCATTCACGATTCAGATTATAACTGTTTCAATGTTTAAAACAGCAATGTGTAAACAAAAATAGCATTTTTAATATAATCTTTGTATCAAAGTTTTATAATATATAACTCGCCTTCTTTTGAGTCCTTAAATAACATTACAAATTATTATACAGAAAAAAATAAGTTAAATTAGCATTTTATTTAGTACTCATAAATAGGATAGCAACCGAAATTTATAGTGTTTTACTGTAGGTATAGTTAGCCATCCAACTTAACCTTTAAGCTTTAGGAGATCGCGAGTCATTGTTACAAAACTTGGATGTCAAAGAAATATGACTATTAATAGATAGCTTCATGGTATTGGAAGTATTATAAACAAAATACTTATCCAGATTTTGTTTATTGATAGTACATAGTAGTAATAGTAATAAATAGTCTGCTTCAGAAGCGTGTATATATAGCTCTCGATAGGTGTACAATTTCCCACAACATAATATGTCACTGTGTGTATATTGTACATATACATATGTTGTCGGAAATTTTCTTCCCAATATTCTGTACTTATTAATATATTTTATCATTTTTATAGCTTAAAAAATAAAAATTCAATGAAAAATATATTCTTCTCGCATTCATAGTTATGTAAACGTACGCGCATTAACTCAATGTTAAAATTATTTTTACCAAGCTAAATGAAGCAAACAACTATTCAAAATCAATATCTGTCAGACCATGTGATGTCATTCTGTATGCCACAAAAAGATTAACTAAAATGGTAACATATGCATGCATTAAACAACTGTTACATTCCTAAATAATGTCGATTCAGTGATCTTCACAGAACCGATGGAACATATAAATAATGCAAATAAAATAATATAAACACAACCAATTTGTGCAGTCAATTTTGCGTATATCATGTACAACATGTATGTATATACAATAAATTAGAATTATGTATGTATCGACGAATTTAGTATATCATTTATGACAACTTTCTCACACTAAGTTTCAAGTGTAATTTAATGTTATGTGCTTACTATGACGTAAGCTTCTTGATCGAATTTAAAGTTTTAAAGCTAACACGTATACTATAAAATGAAACATTGTAACAAACTTATCAATGTATTCAAAAAAGTAATATGAATATTTATCCATATGAATACGAGAACCAAAAAGAAAAATTTATGTTGATGAGGTATTTCTATTACGTAAGACTGTCCTAGTGAGCAACTACCGATCTTGACCATTAATAATCCTTTTTCAACTACAGACTGGTTTTCTTGATTTATTGTACTAATCATACGCCAACTTGAAAAAAATGTTATATACAATGTTATATATATCTTCCAACAATAAATTCGGTTTGTACGATTTTAATACGATATGAATGGTTAGCATTTTGACAAATCTCTTCTATAGTTTTTTTAATTTGATAATGTATTGTCACATAAAATTATTATTGTATACGTTTTCATTACTAGTTTAATGAAATTATGCTCGACTGTATGAAAAATATAATTTGCATCACTTATTCGTGAAATTTATTGAGTGTTGCACCCTGTTTGTTTAACATGCCGTGCTCTTTTTAAATTATTTATACAAAAATAAAAGGAATATTTTATAAGTACGAGAATTATGTGAGCTTACCTTAAAAAGTAAAACACATTAGTTGTAGGTACTTAAAATATTAGTATCTCCTTGAGAGATTCGATGACCTATCTAAATGACGTAAGTTACCAATTTATACTCTCTATCAGAAATGACTTGATTTAAATCAATGTATTTATTAATAAAATGTCTATATTTTCAATATATTATTGTCATTTGATCAATTGTTATAATCTACATTATTCATAATATTGTATATCAAAAGTAATTATTCACTATGCCAATGCTACTATTTTGTAGCTATATATTCTGTAATAATGCTGTGTAATGTTGATTATACTTTTCGAATACAAGTTGTATTTTATATTGAAACATTATTTAACATCGTATTAATAGTAAGTACCTTACGAAAACTACCCACGAATAAATTTGTAATTAATATTATTTATTATACTATATAACAATGTTCCCATCATGGATAAGGGAATATAAATGTTTATTTTGCAATTTATTTATTTGATAGTTTTTATAAGTTTATCAGTTTAGAACCAGGGAATACCAATTAAAGTAGTCCCTGTTTAGAACATTTAAACCTGTAACGTTTAAAACGTATATTTTTGTTTCCAAAACAACTGCATAAATATATAAAAATAATAAATATATATCACTTTACCAATACATTATATGTTTCCTTGTGCTTAGTAGGTTTACAGGTATATACTTTTATATTTGTATATAAATTTTAACGTCTACATAATCAATTTCAAGAAATTTATTTTAAAAGCTATATTGTTAAAAATTAAATTAATTTTTTACTGAATCTTTTATACCATAAATTATCTTTAATCTCACATATTTGAATTCTTCTATTAATCCATTATTGGAAAAATAGTTCAGTCTACACAGATATTATAAAAATAAATGCAAAAACGTTTCGTTTTTTAGATAAAATGACCCCAAAAACACTATTCCTTGTCAATATTGATATACAATAAATTAACTACACACTATTCTAAAGGTCCACATTTTGATTAAGGGTGCTTTAAAAATCAATATATAATATTGCCAAAATTTTTGATAGCGAGCAATAGCACTAACTTAGAAGATATTGTACTTTAAAAAAATTAATGAATGAATTGTTTGCCTGAATATTGAAATTGGTGATTTTATATGTGAGATAAAAGTGTAAAGCTGACCCTAAATTTAATATAATAGGTGGTTTCATTTTTTAAGTTAAGTCACCAAACCAGTTCAGCTAACCATTTGGGTAACTAAACTGTTGACTAAACAGTTTAGAAATGAAACCTAAAAAAGTTTAGTTACCAAATCGGTTAACTGCTTTGGTAACCTGAAAGTTAACTTAAAAGTAAACTTCAAAGTTTACTTTGAGGTTACAAACTCAGTAAACTTGAAAATTCAAATCATGTCCTATCTAATCCTATATTAAATTCCTTTACTAGCAGCAAGTTAACTGAAAGTAGGTTTCCTTTTTTAAGTTACGAAAATGGTTTAAAGTTTACTTTCAAGTTATCTCGCACTAATAAAATGAGCCCAGTTAACTTTAAAGTTTACTAAACCATTTTGGTAACTAGACTATTGACTAAACTTAAAAAATGAAACCACCTAATATATACCAGTACATTGGGATTCCATAAAAACAGATGAAGATCTCTTTCAACATGTAATGACAGCTTTAGGGGTTTTCATTAGTATCAATTGTTATATATACTATAATTTAACATTCATAATAGAACATTTATCTTACACTAAACTTGTAATTTATTATATTTGAATGCGGTTATTTTCTCTGAAGTTGAAGATAAATTCGTGTTCATCAAAATAAGTTTTATTTCATTGCATAGATGCTTTGTTTAATTAAATTATAAATTATATAATTTGGGTAATTAGTAATTTTGGCATATCTATGCATCACGAAAAATTTGATTATTCCAAATTATTATTTTTTCAAGATGTAATAACTTAATTTTTCGATAATAATAACATACATTTATCTATGGTCTTTTACAACAACTATCTACAACAACTGTCTATACATTAATTGTGTCATGTATATAACTCAAAATATATATTAGTAAGTCAAAAGTGAGCATTAGTTGAAATATTACCAATATCTTAAGATACATCTGAACAGTTATTGTATGTGCGGTCTTTAAAAAATAGTTACAAATGAATAAATAAACGATTTTGTATGGAAAGAAAAACATCTTTGTAATAATATTTGAAATACCAAGTGTAATTATAGAGGAAATGTTACTTCTAAATACTTCATTCGCTTGATATTATATTTTTAACTAATATAGTGAATACAAAATCGATAGCATCGCAAATGAGAAAGCCAAGAAAGAACTTTCAAAAGCAAACCTAAAAATATATATCTCACCGTATAATTATTTCCGCTTTACCTTGAAATAGTTACAATTTCTCATATGTCTATCTAATGTGTAATTTTCATTTCAATTTAAATCTTCGCTTTTATTTGTAACATATTGTTAAACTTCTAAGATTATTGTAATGATTTCTTTTGTTGATAATATTTCCAACGATTATTGCAAAACAATCAATTTTATACAGAAAGGATATTTTCTGATAAAACGTCAATATCAATCAATATGGCTAACAAAAATTAAAAAATGAGACGAAGAAGAAGAAACATTTTTAATCGAAATTGACCCCATTTAAAGAGTATTTAAAAAACCTTTAAAAAATTCAACTTAGGTGTATTAGCTATTGTTTCATAGAGCTTAGCTATTACGTTGATACCAAAAATGATTTTTTATGCATTATAGTCTGATTTATTAGCATTCGAAGATTGGATTATTCTCCTTAGCATGAATGACTAAAACTTTGAGCATATCTCAAATTAAATGCCGAGGCTCTTCTTTGCTTGTCTAATAGTAAAAAATTAAGAATATTTCATATAATATATATATACTTTTATTAAATTCTAAGTACAGTTATTTTTATTAATACTAAATATATACAGGTAGGTAACAATAATTGTGGAAGCCATTTAAATAATGATATTATGATTAATGTACAGATTAGTTCATTTCTTACCATTAGAAAAATTAAATGTTGTATTGTATGTATGTAACATGCTCTTATACTTCCATTAATTCTACAGATCCAAAGTATTAATAATTACTAAAACATATTTATAAATGTATTTATCGTAACATTTCAACATCTTTGATGTCTTGTACATATATAAACATTGGAAACTATAATTTAATTATCAATACATATTTAAGATAATTACTGAATAAAAAATGAATACCTCAAAGTCTAAAATATTACTGAATTTCACAATATATGTTTAAAATTCTTTTAGTTGGAGAATTCACGTATTTCCTTGTCATTATTAAATGTAAATTAATTTTGTTATATTTTATGTGTATTATTAAAGAAATGTGATGTATTTATTGCATGGTGTAATATTTCACTACCTAGTAAATTATTTCATTATATATTCCTCATTATCCTCCAACGCCAACTATAATTTCAATATTTTGAGGAGTTTCTTTATTTTGAAAAAATATAATATCTAATAAAGCAAATTAGTATACTGCTGTTATAAGTCGGTTTTTAGAAAGCGTAAGTTGATAATCTATAGATGGTAGTAACGATCACACAAATACATATATAAAAACATGTTCTATTGTTTAAATTATAAAATAATAGAAATAAGCCCCATTATATTTAGAGAATAAAATAATGTCAAAATACTGCGCAGCTAACAAGTATACGTAGAAATCTGGAGATTTGATCAATATAGAGAATGAATTAAAAGTACGATTTCATTCATTTCCTCGAGACATAGAAAGGTAAATATATATATATTAATTTGACTATGAATAATGTAAAATATGTATACATATAACCATTGTAGTTTTTTTCCCCTTCTCCGGTCAACTTTATTAGTTATTAAAAGATACAACCGTTAAGACAAATTTACAATTTATTATGAGTGAAAACTAACAGCAAAAACATTATATACTTCCTAAGAATGGAAGTAGAAATAGTAAAGTCAGGGACTACTACTAGATGTTGGGGAGTGGCGATTAGTCGGCGGGATTCGTCGTCGGCCGGGTTGTCCAACCCGCGGATCCATGCCAGCGCCAACCGCTTTCTTCGTGCCTGTAGACAAAGTTTACGATAAAAAGTATGTGCGCGTGTGCGTGGATTAAGTACAATTGGCACAGGTTGGCCAAAGAGTCAGTCATAATAATATCGCCCTCTTGGGCTAGTATAATGGCAAATGAGAACGCTACCAGCTCAGCGATATGCTGGTTAGGTGAACAAACATTTGTAGAAAAATATACTTGGCCGTCTAATAAAATAGCAATCGACCATAAAGTAGCGTCAGTACACCACACGTGTCCTGAGACTGGATTAATTAGAGGTTTGTTCCAAGGAATAGTAGTGTTAAAAAATGATGCATGAGGTAAGATATTGTGAAGGCACGATAGGAATCTTGGATGTCTCAACACATACGTAAAGTAGGCCAAGTAGCCATTGACACGTTGAAGGTAATAAGGACTGAATTTAGACGTAGAGTTTATTATCTTATGTAAAGTGTGCACCTGATTTGTTGGGAGGCTGATGACAGTGCTCTGTGTGTTATAAGCGAGCCCACAATACAAAAGATGTTGTGTACGTGTGAGTACCGATTTGGATTCGTTAATTACGAAACCCGCATCAGTGCAGAGGAATGTAAAGAGAGCAGTAGCGGTAATGACTAAATGTTTAGGTCCTAATATTAAAAAATCGTCAATGTGGCCCCAAATGAAAATTCCCGGAAAGTCCTCTCGGACCTTCTGAAGAATTGGAAAAGTTGACTTACAAAGTATGGATGGAGACTGTGGTAGCCCCATTGGTAACTTAGTATATATATCGAAATCTGCCGACAGGGGTGGAGAATGTCAGTATGTTCTGGCTATCGGGGTGCACTGGTATTTGCCAGAAGGAAGAACGAAAAT
>JAYRBW010070617.1:0-26744 GCA_036023295.1 Invenusta paracnida | reverse complement strand
ATCTTTATGTCATCTTTGATCAGTTTGCCGTCATTCTTTTTTTAATAAATTTGCCATCACTTTTTTTAGTGTGTACAAAGATTGGAAGTAAGGCTGGCTATCTAAGGCAGAACTAATAAGCCTCCGAATTCTATGGTTCTAACTCAACTACATAGATATCAGATAACTATATAGATAATGCATACAATATAAGATAACTTACTATTTAACCTTTGATCATAATAATATATATTTATTGTACATTAGGCGTACTTGTTAAATTTTGTATTTGTTTGGTTAATTTAGTTTTTGTCTTTAACTTTTTTATAAAAAATGTTACGATAATATATCATCGGTCACATGACATAAGGCAAATCTACAGTTTCTTTACTTTTCAAGGAAGGTAATTCTCACAGTAGCGTATTAAATAATTTATGTACAATTATATGACTTCGGCACCATGTAGACTAACAGATTTCTAACAATAACTTCACATTTTCAAAATTGTAGATACGCCCTTATATCTTGTCACCGACGATATACTTTAATAATACACTTGTATTTTTTATATTAATTGAACATAAAATTAGTTTCTGATAATATTTTATTATCTATTTTCAATGTATAATTTGACAAAATTAAACTGTAATTGTAATATTCTTCCTACAATACATAGTATATATTAAATAGCTAGAAAAACTAGATTTTAGATGTTATGGATATTAAAAAGCCTATGTTGCTCATTTGTTTTCATGTTTACTAACTTAAATATTTGTTTTCTATTTTAGTGACGCAAATGTCAGCAGCCCACTCAAGTTTACATATACTGCTATGCATGGTGTCGGCTACGAGTACGTACAGGAAATGTGCAAGCAATTTGGATTCCAGTTTTTGGTCCCTGTTACTGAGCAGGTAAAAGAATGATTGTGACCGAAAATAATTATATTATCACAATAAGTATACTGTATTCTACGCAATGCATATTCCTATATTAAATATCTCTATAAACTGTGACTACCTATATTTTATCTTGTACATTTATGTATTAATAGCCTTTTGTATACAAGAATATGTATTGAAGAAAAAAAATCTTTTGTGGTGTTAATAATAAGTTTCTCTTTTACCTTAAAAAGAAATAGGCTTATGTGTACTTTTGTACATGTTTTGCCTTCTTGATATAGTGTCAATTTCTAACAGTATCCATACTTTTTTTTAATTTCTCATTGTTTTACATTTGTTGTTGTAAATAGAATATTGATGATCTAAGTAAATGCTTTAAAATGACATTGTCAGTAATGTCAATATTTGTTCTAAAGTCGATCGATTCTTTCTGAAGCCGTTTTTATTAGGACGGAGAATTTGTCAACTTTTGATAAGATAAGATTTAGTATCATTGCATTGTTATAGATTTTTACGGCAATACCTCTGTAACTAGAGTAGTAGTAGATGACAGGTCACCTTTTTCGGAAAACGAAGAATGTATCCTTTTTTAGGATTTAAATCTAACTTTGCTTGTATGCAATATTGCATGATTTCAGTAGAATATCGTTAAAGCTTTTTGTTTTCATATTTCTGATGGTACCTCATTAAGTCCTGCTACTGTCCTTTTTTTCAAAGCGACTTCTAATTCTTCCGAGAACAGACCTTTTTTAATGGATAGTTCATTATAATATCTATGATTCATTGAATTGGTTGATCACTTATAATTGCTATTGGGGTTTCTCCCAGTTATAGGCTCTCGAAGTGATCAATTCACTCCTGCAACCTTTTTTTCTGATTATAAGCTTTTATTTTAGCCGTGGTTGAACGTTTTCTTCCACTTGTATTGTTTATAGTTAGCCATACTATATAGACGATTGTTTTCTATAGCTTCTTTGTTTGTATAAATCTATTGCTGAATAATTTCCGCTGTCCGCTGTCATAAACTTCATAGAGCTCTCAATGTGCTTTTTAGTATTATCTCATCTCTGTTACTATTTTGTTCTCCTATTGTGCTTTTTACTTGCACTTTGACTCCAGGTTTTATACAATTTCTGCTGCGTGTTTGTATGCTTTCACAAAGTTCTTATATATTATAAGAACTTGTAGTCGTGTTTTCGACTACAACAAACAAAGGTATATGTATTATTTTGTCCTACTTATCATATTAAAAATAAAATGTTAATTAGATACTTTGCTCTTATAATACTTCTGAAATTATTCTCACAGCATAAATATTTTACGTTTACTTGTGTTTCCTTTATCATATTATTTATATCTAGATTTGAATTTAAAAACTATATTTTTAACTGTAAAATATGATGGTTTACCCCTTTTTAGAGATAATATTGATTTTTAAGGTGCAGATATTTTTGTGTTTCAGACATGTTTTAAACACTTATTTCTGAAAAGGTTAAATATATATATATGAGTTTTGTATACATTATGTATAATTTTAATTACAAGATTTGTCATTGTTTAATAACTTCCGTACAAACTGTATTAAAAATAAATAAATTGTGTGTATAACTGCAATATTTACTATTTTTCATATATTATGGAATATATTAAGTTTTTTTGCATTTTTTATGAATTATTATGTTACCACAAGCTGATTATAATATATTTTTATATTCAGTAGTATTACATATTATATTTTTTATCTTATTAGGTCGAACCGGATCCTGAGTTTCCAACAGTTCCTTTCCCCAATCCCGAGGAGGGCAAGAGCGCCCTTAAGTTAGCCATCGAGACTGCCAACGTCGCCAAGTCCCCGGTCATATTTGCTAATGATCCCGATGCTGATCGTCTGGCTGTTGCTGAGAAGTTGCCCAGGTAACAAAAATGATAAATTTATAGAATTTCCTCAAGAAATGAAAATGACAAATTATTTTAAAAGAGTTCGTTTTTTTAACTATATGATATCGTATATAACCTTTGAGTATTGTCTGAATTTGGAATTCGTTTCATTCTGTTATAGCGTTCCGTGGAGGATCTTCACTGGGAATGAATTGGGCACCCTGTTTGGTTGGTGGTGTTGGCAAAATTTCAAACGAGTCAACCCGACAGTGCAAGGTGATTTACTAGTTTGTGCATTGCGCGTACAAGTGCCGCTCTGTGGATCTTTTTCTTTCATGATTTAGTTGAAGACAAACATATATCCTTATTGCTGTTGATAATCCATACTATACATAGTGCAATTAGTATTTTTATAGTATGTGAAAACCTTCAATAAAAGTAAATTGTATTATTGTAAATAAAACTGTTTGTGCCCTATTTGTGCTGCTTAAAATATGTACATCTGTAAATTGTTTACAATAAGGTTAAAAGAAACTGGTATTTTACTCTTATGAAATCTACATTCCATAAAATGTCAAAGAATCTATCAAAGTTTAAGGAAACAATTTATTCTTGGATTACTATTTAAATAGTTAATTAATCAATTTTCAGTAATAATGGCAATTTGCACAATATTTTCATTAAAATATTAAAACCATAGATAAACATTTAATCATGTTAAATGTACATTTTAAATTTGTTTTGTTTTTAACTGTTTAAGTTATCGAGAAATATTTTCCCGAAAATAATTGGCTTTGTGGTCTTTGTATTAAATGCATGGAAAACTTTCAGTACTACTCGTCAATACTTCCTCACCAAATGTTATAAAATTTGGAACCACCGATCAAAATTTTGTGACGCATCTTTAAAAAATTTGTTCCGACCTCTCATTGGTCACGTGATCGGCCTTTAAAAATTTCACGTTTTGAATTTTTGCGAAAATATATATTTTTAAAGAAATTATGGTTTTCAATTAGTATTTTGAGTAATGCTGTACATTTATACTCATTAGACACATATATCATAATATTTTTAATTATTGGTTTTTCTCTGAACCAGCTGTAACATCTAATGAAAGTAAAAAAAATTTTTTTGCGATATTAAAGAATCTGTGAAACCGAATCGATTGAAATTTTACTTAAAGTTGCCAAGTTGCAATCTAAATACTTTCTGTAAGTTTGGATCAAAATATATATTAGAAAAAAAGTTATAGGATTTTTAGTAGATTATATAATCTTCCTAATATAGTAAGATCTTCTCCTATTATATAGTAAGAGATATGTGAATTTTCAGATCCTTTAAAGTAGTCAAATATTATCAGAATGGTTTAATATTTGGAATATGATCTACTAAGTAAATATAATTCCAAAATGTTATCGCTTTTCATTAACGGGAACAGTGTGATCACTGATTTCTAATTTCCGGTTCAAAAATTAAAATCGTGATCCTGACTCTCAACAATATTTTATTTACTCCAAAATTGATACACACATTGATCTTATAGTTATGTATCATTATCCTGAATTTGATCAAATTTGTATCAAGTTTACTCTATAATCCGGATCTAATCTCGATCAAAACTAATAATCGTGATACTGGGTCCCAGGAGTGAAATTGTGTTACAAAATTTTATTTTCTTACATACTTAAATAGTGATTATATATCGAATTCCAAAATTTCAATAAAATAGGACATTTATAACTATGTGATCCAGATTACCATATTTTATAATCTAAATCACTGGTTAAAATATCGATGGTTCACTTTTTGATGATCATATACCATGAAAAATGATGAAATATGCTTATATCCAAATAATCAACTCAATATATAATGTAAAACAATATTCATACATAACATATATTTTTGGTTTCCCTATCCTTTGCATAGTAAATTTAGGATCAGGATCACCAATGATCGGATCAATATAATATTCAGACTTTATCGATAAAATCTTCCCAAAAAAATTCTCTGAAATTTTAAGCTCAATCGAACAATGGGAAGTATGAAAGTTTAGGGGGTACCCCCTTATCTGCCGGGTATAATTAAAAGCATTATCTACAAAGGGTTAATAGAGTTTCATTTTTCTTGTTGATTAATGTATATTTTTGCTGTAATTTATTATAAAGTAGATTATTACGCCTTATCTTAAATAATATTTTACTATGAAAATATATAAATTTTATTTTCAGAAGTTATGGGATGCTTGAGGTAATTTGTGTTGCTCAATTTTTGTTTTTACCGCAATTATTTATTGTTGTATTTAATATATGTTAATAGATTATTTTGTAACAATTAAGATTAACTGAGATTATATATCCTACATAAATTATACTGTAGATTCTTTATATATTAACTTTTGAAAATTAGTTTTGTTTGTTACTTTTTATTTGAATGGGTGACTATGTTTTTTGTTTACTTTTGTAATATCATCTTTAATAACAGCCAGCTTTATGTTTTTTAGCTGATTTATTTTTATGTAAACTCTATATTTATTACTGGAAGAAGCCATTATTTAAATCTAAAAATAGATACAAATTAGGGTAAATAATTCGTGTAATGGTTAAAATATATATAAGTTGTATATATGTATATAATGATATTCAATTGTATATAATGAATATGTACGTGTATGTATTATATTATATTTTTGTGTAGCAAACGAAAATGTGATTATGAAAAATATTCGTGATCTTTTTACTATATTTAGTGGCAACAAGGGGTTTTAAATTTACTTTGTATGACTCTGGATCCTGTTAATATCTTTAATATGTTCTTATTTGATATATTTGTTCTTATTTGATCAAGTTGAAATTAAGAATTTAGAAATTGAAGTCGTATTCAATTGGTTTTTTTGCAGAAATTATCGTATCCAACCTTTAAGAAAATTGTCAGTGTTAAATTGTTTAATAACTTTTAACCCGAATAATTAATAATGCTACTTCATACATTTTTTTTATTTTTAGTAAATATAGTCATTAGTATTAAATTAATGTAGTATTTACTTACATTGTCTGCAGCATGTAATGCTGTGGCCTTGGCAAGCACTGTGTCCTCAAAAGTGTTGCGTTCTATTGGACGAAAGGAGGGATTCCAATTTGAAGAGACACTTACTGGATTCAAGTGGATGGGCAATGTGGCTCACAAACTAATGGAAGAGGGAAAGCATGTGGTTTTCGCATTTGAGGAGGCTATTGGTAAGTTAAGATCTGTGGATTATTTATTTCTATTGGTGACTGGGATAGTGTTGTTATTCGCTTATATACTATATGCTTTATATAATTCATTTTAGTTTTTTTACAAACAGTTAAAAAGTATTTTAAATTAAAGAAATTTTTAATATAATTTTTTTGGTAGATGTGACATTGTGAAATACAACTGCTACTTACAAATATTTGTTAAATATTTTGCTAAAATTTTCCTTTGTTTATAATATATATGTAGACGGGATAAAATTCATTTTTCAATAATTAGTGTGATTTGTATGCAATATTCAGATATTAGTGCAGACTATAACTTTATTATGACTAATTAAATTCACATTTTTGCCTTCACTACAATGGAAATATTTTCTTATACATACATTTTTATTGGAATAATGATGAACTATTAAACCCTATCTTACTTGGGATATTTTTATATGCTCAAAATAAATTAAAACAATCTAAAATTGTTTAGTTTTCAAAATGCTCCACATATTTTAATTTAGTCGCAAATATGTTTAGAGAATGAATTGATGTTTAGGTGTATCGATACATCTACTATTCGTACTTATGATTTATAAGCTTTAATTACTTTACTGTAATTTACTTTGTTATTACACGTACATTGCTACCTGGACAACTTTATGGCTTGATGGTATACGCATTTTTTAATTATTAATTTTAATTATTAAAAACAAAATCTTATAATTGATGTCTCTACACATGAAAACATAGTTAAGTTTAGCCAATCGCCAATTGATGCAATTGTTAAAAATTCATCCTTGACGACAAAGAAAACTTTCAATTCTTCATTGGAGACTACGGAGACTAGAAATTAACCGAATCGTTACCTCTAACCAATCAGGATTCCATCCAGTCAGAAAGACAGTACCAGTTCGCCAGAATCATACAAAAAATGCAAGACGAAAGACAAGGATACTACCTATCACCCATTTTTCTGTCCCAAAGATTCAATAGCATAGGACAACTATTACATCGTCCAATGATTGACAAATCGGTTAAAAAGACTATTTGATATTAGTTTTGTTTTACAAGGCTTGCCTGATGTAATAATTACGTAATTAATAACTTAATTATTAATAAGTTTCTTCTTATAACGGTACCTGATTCTCGAAATTTTGTCAACCATTAATATTATTGTATGTATGCTAGATGATCTAGAAACACCTAGTGTTCTTGCAACAAAATAAATCGATTTTTATCACTTCAGCATGCCTATAGCACCGTCCTACTATAAAAAGAGATTTTATAATTAATAAAATAAAACAAGCAAAACAAGTGCTTAAGTGTGATAATAAAAATAAACGATACTAAACTTGCACAATACACGTGTTATTGCTACTGTATACTGTATAATGTGAGTAGAAATCACAATACAATAATATTTAGGGTGGCGATTCTTTTTATCACTTAGTTATATGCATAGAGATCTAATAATTGATTTCTTCTATTTCTATGGTTATATCATAGATATTTGTTTTACTTTATAAACATAGATTGGCTATCTTAAAAAATGACGTAACAATTTGAAGAAATAATTTGTGGTAAAAAATATAGATCCTTAATGAATTATTAATTTCTACGATATAAATGAATAGTAAAAAATAGATATTAGCATATTTTTAAATATAATTTTTCTCAATTAATATATAAATGAGTTTGCATATACTTAATCTTTTGAAATAATATATGTTGACCACAAACTCAAAATGTACAGTATTTTCAATGGAAATATTTTAGATTGCCATTCTATGTAGGTATATATTGATTAATTTCTATGGGTTATATGCATAAACTTACTTGCATGAAGTATTACGAGGATTGAAATTACTGAATTGAAAGTTTCTGCTGCAGCTCGCGACAATCTTAACATTGTTTTAAATCATTAACAAGAAGCTAATTACGAATTTTGAAATGTCTCGGTCGGCGCTGACCATTCCGAGCATCAAAAGTATCAGAATCCAGCAAAACAAACGTTTTGCCACTGTCAGTTAATAAAATTTAAAATTTATAATGAACGCTTTTTTATCCGTAAATTTGTCTACAAATTAGTAGCTAATTCCTGGGGTAAGTCACACTTGACCCTTTGTGATTCCTAGTTCGTAAAATCTATCCACGTAGTTTTTTATATTCACTTTATCCTTCACATTATTTATTATTTCTCGTTTTCAGGGTACATGTGCGGCCACGAGGTTTTGGACAAGGACGGAGTGGGTGCCATTGGAGTTATGGGCGAGTTAGCTATTAAAGTGTACAGTCAAGGCTCCACTTTACAGGGACAACTCGAGGAGATTTACCGGGAGTGAGTTGAATTAGATTCATTTAGTATATTCAGTCATACTTAATATAATATTAATCGCTGAAACTCCTCTATCATCTCTTGGGTTAGGATAAAAGTGGTATACTAACGAAATTAAATCGTTCTAAATTGATGAATTTAGAAAGTTACACATTAAAGGACTTTCCTTTATGTGCCATTAAAGAAAGGTTTATGTGTGTGTCATGAAGCAATAGTATACATAATATGTTGTTGTAAGTTGAGGTTTAACTTATTCGTATTTAAAATAATGCAGCCAAGGGGATGACGTAATAATAATAGTGTGTCTGTGTAAGTGTTAATTGTGCGGTGATTTACTTATTATATGGCTTCGTTCACTCGTAGTTCATTTGTTTATGAATATATGTTTATAGATAGCTACAATTTTGAGGAGCGATGGTCAAATGGTTACGACGCGAGGCTAGCAATCCAGCCGTCGAGCGTTCAAATCAAGACTACTTACTCCTGGTTGTAACAAACTATTTACGCTGTCATTGACTAAATACTACTTACATGGTTATAAGGCATATCGCCGTAAAGTAAAATGAATTTATATATATAAATTTGTATAAATGTGCTTCCGAAGAAGGATTAAGTCCATTTGTATCAATATAAATTTCCGGGTGCGGCCGACACTAATAGTTATTTATATTGTATCAAATCCATATATTACCTCGATATTCCATAATTATTCAGCTGCTTAATAACCTAATCGAAATTGTTTTATTGTTCCTTAATCGAAATATTCTGTCGATACCGACTAAAATCACAAAATATAGTGATCTAATGACAATTCAATAGCGATAATTTTTAAATTAACGTTTATGAGATTACGATTTAAATAATATACATTTTAAACTTGATACATTTTTGTTTTTAAATTCTTTAAAAAAATTCAATCAGGGACTACTATATTATCGGGACGTAAATCTGAATAAAAAGGTGATTTTGAGTAGAAGGCCGACAATTATCGAATTAAATTTTAGGTGAAATAGTTTTTTTATTTAATATTATTTTTGAAAATTCCTTAGTTCTATTATTATTGAATTAAATTTTAGGTGAAATAGTTTTTTTATTTAATATTATTTTTGAAAATTCTTTAGTTCTATTATTATTTAAAACTCAGTTTTATCCTACGTCTACATTAAAGCTACGATAAGTCCAATAGAATAGAAAATTACTTGATTATATGTATTATTGAACAAGTGAAATAGTATAAATATTTGTTTATTTACATTTTTGGATTTATTAAATGACGATAAAAATTACGTAATGGACAAATAAAATTGATTTATTTGTTACAGGTGGGTACTATTAATAATATAGTACCAGATTCATAGAAAAAACTAAATTAGGCAGCTAAATATTGGTATGTATTACAGTAATCAAGTTTAATAGTAATGATTCATAATAGTAACAAATAACGAGGGTTTTTATACATTTATTATTGCCACAAAATAAACTTGGCATAGATTCTAATTAGACAAACAACGTATTATGAACAGACTGATTTTAATCATGCAATACAATACAGTTAAGCCACAAATAAAACCAAACGAAAAATAACTCATTCATATTGAGGTCTAAATAAAATTATAACCAGAAAAATATAATTTAATTGGTTGAATAACTCGTTATCAAAAAACACAAAATGTTTTTGATATGTTTATTGAATTGTCACAAATTAAAAATTCATTATGCTGATGCCCAATGAACAGATAAAGAACTTTCATCATATAAAGAGGAAATGTTAAATGTTATTCGTTAAAAGGGTTTAAGGTATTCCCTGAATTCAGTTTTTGTTGTTATGAATTTAAATACCTCAACAAGCTTAATTCTTCATCTTCCGTAACAGGATATAACCTCGCGTATTCCCACTACTACGGTAATTTATGCATGTCTCTTCTCCCACAGATATGGCTACCATACGAGTAACAACGGTTATTACTTTTGCTATGACCAGGCTGTGATTGCGGCCATGTTCCATCGATTACGTCACTGGCCGGCCTCTGCATCGGGATATCCAGAGATGTGCGGCCCTTATCGAATCACTGCAGTTCGGGACCTCTCTACCGGTTATGATAATAACTTTTCTGACTTGACGGCTGTGAGTTTTATGTGATAGGATAAAATCAAAAAGACCCTTGATTCTCTTTGTTATATATGCAAAATGAATTATATTTTAATTTTATTAGTACCCTAGTAACCTTTATTTTTGTAATACTACGATTTTTAATATTTCTAATCTGCTTTATTTTCTGTACTAGTAAATCACAAAAACTGGTTACTCACGTTTATTACTGATTAATTTTATATTAACAATAACATAGTGAACCTCTACTCTATTGCGGAAAAAATCTATTATTGTTAGAAATGAAATAATATAATGTCTTACTTTCGATTATAATATTGTAATTAGTTATCTTTGAGAAATTTACAATATTTCACATTTTATGTTGATGGGAATTAAATTTATTTTTCTAAATAAATATCGAATACAACGAGAGAAAGAAGGATGAGAAACGCTTAAAATCACGAAAAAATCTATGAGGCCTACCTTTAAATTGCAATATTTCAGAAACTAAAAAAGCTAGAAAGCTGAAATTTGAAATAATTGTTTTTTAGAATGTTTACAATCGTCTATTATCATTTATTACGTGACATAAACTATATTATAAAAAATATATAGATATATATTTGAAATACATCTTTTGCTTATTATGTAATAGGTATATTATATTGAATAAGACAATTATACATAATTACATAGTACACTTAGTACACAGTTCACTCACTTATTTCAAATAATTATTTTAGAGTAATGTAACAACAAAATGGTAGTTTGTTATCAAATCAGTTATAAACTAGTTGTTAAATATAATAATTAAATTATAATAACAATATCTCTAAAATCTCCCCATAATTTCTGTACCAAAAGAAAGACAATAAAAAGGAATCAAGATAATTATCAGAATCGTTTATTAATTATCAAAATCAATCTGTTACCAATTACAATATCTAGTTAGCTAGCTAGACATATCTAGTTATATTTCACTCAACAGATATAATAAATGACGCATCGGTAGCACAAATTAATATACATTATAATTAAACGTATCATTGTCGTAATATATCTGTGGTTATACACTTTAAACGATTAATAATCTAAATGTTTCCTTGTATTTTATAATAGTATAAGTTATTTAAATTTTTTTAAATTAAATAGATTATACTTCGTGTCTGAAAAAAAAAATTTTTTAACATTATGTTAAAACCGCTTGAGTAGAAATGTTTATTTTTAAAATGATGCTAAAGCTAACAAAATGTTTTTTTTCAATTTAATTAATTATATGTTCTTAGCCATTTATAAATATAATCAATAAATAAGTGAATATTCGAAAATTTCAACCTTGCTATTTATTTCAAATGAATCACAATTTGTCTGTGCAATATGTTCATTTCACTAAAGCAACACACAAAGGAAAACTTCAAATTTTACACTTTTATGCGATGCAAACTTGGGATTTCTGAGTTAAATTGAGTTTTTTTTCTTAAGTTTTTCTAATGATGTGTCTAGCCGGACAGCCATCTATGCCGCTAGTATTTGAAACACAAAATCCTCCTATGGTCCAAATCCTGACATAGGGATTTGCCCAATTAAGGAACTTTAGGAAGATCTTGAGTATCCAGAACACGGACATGGTTTCAATATGTAGATTATTTATAGAACATCCAATGAAGAAGTATTATTTGTGTATTAATGAAGAATTATAGCAATAACAATTATAATATGATAAGAATAAGCATAAGTGGATAACACAATAGAGCACCATATAGTTGAAATTGCTCCAATAGAGCTTTTATTATATATCTTCACGTTTATAAAACTTTTTTTATAAACAATTTTTGTAGTATGTATACTGCCGCAAAAATATGTTATCATCTTAACCGCATAAGTTACTTTTTATAATATGTATTAAGAATAATAATCATATAAATTATTCCTATAAATATAATTGACTCTCAGAAGTAAGATAAATTTTATATTTTATTTAAAATAATAACTATTCTTCATTTAGGTACGCATTAATGATACTTACTATGCAATTATGCTGTCCAGCTTTTATCCTTTAATAATGTCATTATTATGAAAGGAATGCTGCTTACAATTATATAAAGCATTTATTAAATAATTATTTCTTTTATAATTCATTCTAAAATTTTAAATTAAATATTTTAAATAAATAATTACACACACAATGATTAAATAAGTTGTTATTAATAATAAACAAAATAATAATAAATAGGTATACCTGTATTAACTTTCATCAATTATCAATTATCAAATATTCTATGCCATGGAGATTTTTTTTGTGCAATGACAAATGAAATTTCAGTATATTTACAGTATAGGATATTTTAGACACCCTTACCATTAATATTTACGTTAGATTGACAATCCTATTTACACACTTTTTAATGATGAACTATATACTATACGTAATATCCATTTATATAAACTCCAAAAAACCCTTTGACAACATTCTAACTATTCTAACTATACCTATAATATATACAATGCAAATGTACAATAAATACGATCTGATATGTACACGAACATTCACAATCGGAGTTGACCCACTGATAATGGGAAGAATGGAAAGGCCAAAAAATAGATAGAAAGAAGAGTAGAGGAGCTAGAGGAACCAATTTAGTATCTGGGCGGGTTCTTCCACATCTCTGACCTCTGAACTCCGCGAAACATTCAAGAGCCTCATCAAAGGCAGCAAAACAGTCTGTACTGGGTCTCAAGAGGTTGTTCTTTTGCGCCTCATTGACTCAAATGTGTCTTCTCCCTCCTCGCCTCTCTTTCACTAAAAGGGGATATAATCGTCAGTTCAAGTCAAATTTATCCATGAGCAGTGATTTCGATTCAATAGATCTATTATAAATTAATAAGACCCAGCTAAAATAACCAACGCTGTTTTCTTCAGTAATTTTTTCCCAATGGATATTTATATACAGTTATATATTATTTATATATTTTTTATATATGTATATACATATATATTTGCGAAATTGGAAATAATGAAGGACGTAATGATTGACTTATACCCAAATAGAGACGAACAATTCTTTAGTTAACTAGGCATGGTTATCACGAAGTAGTTTGGCGGTTTCTTCCCAAAAATGAGTTGACTCAATTCCCCGTACGTGCGCAGTGCATATAGATATTTGTATAGTAAAAGTTATTCGAATAAACTGGAAATGATTGTGTATACATATACATATTATATTGTGTTGTGTTGTCAGGCGTATAGGTATATAGCCAAGATCAGCTATATAACTATAATATGTGAGACCAACCCCTTGTCGGTATACACAATTCTCCCCAATTAAGTTATCATAAAAAGTATTCTTCGGAAATGAAATTCTTTTGTGAACCTAATTACTAGCACTAAGTCCATTATACCTATACATGCAACTGAAATATACTTCTTATAAAATAGATACAAAATTGAATTAATTTATATGTAATAGAGTATCTATATCTATGTATATATATGTATATACTCGTATTCAAAAGACTTTTTTACAAAAAAATGTATCAGATTATGTATTATATAATAGATTATTTTTTTACTCGAAAATATAAAACATAACAAGACTTCTTCCAATTAAAGTTTTTTCGTTTTAAATATTTACTTATACTTGTTTATACATATTATATACCTATTATATGTTCATACGCTTTCATTTAAAAATTGGTCAAATTTTACAGACCATATATTATAATAATAATAATATACCAAATTCAATATATATTCCGAGATATTTGGAACAATTGCAAAAACTGAAAGCTAAGAACACATACTTAATTTTATTGAATAACACAAAAACGTTATAATTATTCAGAAGCTTTATTATGATTACAAACATTTTCATTAATAACAAATTAATATTAATAATAAATTAATCTGTTTGAAATTATCTTTATTCTGATAGGGACAATTGCAAACTTGATTCTTTCAATATTCTTGGCAGAAAGATGCTTTCGTAGAATGAAGATTTCAGAACTATAATCTCCAAAAATTAAATTATATAGAAACATTTCTTTTTTTGAATTGTTATACTTACCATTTGTGAATTGTTTTTCTTAATGTCTCATGTATATATATAATATATAACACTCGCATATAAGATGAATATATTATACTCTATATTACACTTTACCATTATAGCATTAATTTATAGTTTTCACCAAGGTTATTCATTCCAAATTATACATAATATATAGAATACATAAACTAATATTAATATTTTGTTTAAGCAATATTATTTTTCTATACTTACTTAATGAACTTATATTCATTTAAATTATATTTATTATGAATATTATAAATTTAATTTATAGGGATTGTTTATTCGCATTTTTAATATATGTAGGTACTTGTATTTACATTCAATATAGTAAATATAATCCATTTATTTTGGGTTATATAGAAAATTATGTCAGTTATATTATTGCGTTATAATGTGTTAAGCTAATGAATATGTATACCCCCAAATTAATCTTTACTTTTAAATATGTACCCATTTTATTCTTTCAGTAAACACCAATACTGTGTTTATTTAATTATATGTTATTCTTATATTAAAATACTTGGCGATATACTGAATGAGGATAAAATGTGAAAAACGAATAGTGTTGAAACTTGTTAAATTGCTTGTATGTAATATTACATTTTTGATAAGATATATATAAAAGTTCCCATTTCTAAATATTTTAATCTCCATATATTACTTATAGTTTATGGTTTATGGTATATTATTACTGCATGTAAAAACTTCCATAAAACTTCACTCACTGCAGTTTAAGAGTATTATTTTCAAATGAATGTGATTCATTTATTTTACATTTTAAAAACTTTGAATTCCGTGTATTTCGATATTTCATTTATTATGTAAATAACGTTTTGTTCACATTCTAAATTTAAGTTTGATTAATTAATACATAATATGTATATAGCTATGCAGGAGGCAAAAATTGAAAATAAAAATGATACAAAAAATATATGGTGAATATAATATAATTTATTGAAATTTGGATATGTTGTGCTTTCAATGAATTCTAAATTTGCAGATAAATTATAATTGATAATAGGTTTCTTAAAAGTTGGCATACAACAATCATTATTTTTTCTAATGAGCACTTTTGAGAAAATGTTAATTCACAACGGAGCAACGGAGAACATTAATTCACAACTTCGATTGATACTATTATACAGTTTGATGCTTATATAGTATATAAATTTGTGAATAATTGTTGCATATAAACAAACAGCCGTAATAATACTGATGAAGAATATTATAGAATAAAGTATATAGTATTTTGTGCTGTATACAAGATGTTTATATAGTTTTTGTAAACTTAGCTTTTTGAAAGTTATTTTTATTAAAATACTTTTTACTGAAGAATTATAGTTATAGTTGATTTGATAAGTATTATATAAAACTATATCTTTTAACAAATTTATGGACCAAAAACTATAGACGATATATTTTAAGGCCTCGTTATTATAGGTTAACTTTAATATAGTATTATTTTCTGCTATCATAATTAATCGCGATCTTCAAAGCAGTATCCTCAAAGGGAAATCTTCTATACGATGAGTATATGTGTAATATTGCTATCAATGGATGGATGGAGGTTTTTATCGCTTTATGAGCAACGATGTATTTATTTTAGCAAACTTTTTCAAAAATATTTGAGTTTTCTGAACTGTTCCAACATTAAATAGGTTTATTGCTTTTTAAAAATTCGTTATATAATATATTATAGTTTATTACCCTGTTATTATAATTATGTTAATTAAGAATACGTTAAAACTAACCAAATTTGTTATTATAAACTTAATGCGATATTGTTTTAATTGTATATATGCATTTCTTATCATATATTAATCTATTGTGTTATAAATACAAAATTAGAGTCATAAAATATCTCAATTTCACCCCTATATTTTTCACATAAAAACAAGTGATGTCAAATTTTAATTTTGTTATGTATATAATCAAACTTGTTAATTTATTCAATCTTTTACTTTAATTTTAATTTTAAAGGCAATAAAAATTTATAAAATATAAAAATTATTTTATTATATATCAACTTTAAGTAAATTCATACATTTTAGCTATTTTCAATTTATGTCTTGTACTTCATTGCACATAGGTGTTATTCTAAATCTAGATGTCCTATTGAAAACCGAATAAAAATATATAGTTAAAAATTTCAAGTAGATATAAATTGTAAGCATATTCTTTTAAAATCAATATGAAATTATAATTTGTATATATACATGAAAGAGTCAAAATCAAATAGTGAAATACATGTTACAAAAATATAATATATATATAATATGTACAAAATAATAATATGAACAAATCGTTCCACAGTGAAGTCTATAATGCTGTTATACAAAAATATGAAATAAGTGTAACATTAATATGTAATTCTACCCAGCTCAGTTCAAAAGAGAATGTATAAGAGAATGCAAAAGAGAAATGTAACCTTTACCATTAAAAGAAAAGTTTTTTTAAATATAATAATCTCTATTTTATATGTTTTCATGTCGTATTATGAATTTATACATGCATTTTAAATCAATTTGTTATCACCGCAGAATTCATAAAATATATGCAAGCAATTATATCAATTAATTGCTATAATTAATTAAAATATCAATGATAATTGCTCACTTCAAATATCACTATTAGTTAATTAGATTTTTAACTATCCTAGTTTGTAGTTTATTAAAAATTTTATTCCACTGCATATATACTTCGTCTCTGTCTCACATAGTACAATATATAATGAATATATACACATTAGAAACAGTTACAGTTCATATATACATATTTTACAACTAAATAAAATATATCACTTCAGGTGTTCAATGTCTCAGCAGTGGGAGTCCACAGTGACCCAGAGTCCCTGGGGATCCATGTCTTGGCGGAAACAGTTCGACCTTGAGAGATGGCCCCGTTCCTCTCATCTTTCCAGCTTAAAGAGTGGGCCAAATAGGGGAGTTCTGTGAAAGGGATCGCAGGAGTGAGGACATTATTTGGAGGCAAAAATTGCTCAAAATTTTGTTATATATAGCCATAGTTAAATATATTTTAATTTGTATGTATATTTATAGCAAAAATAAAATGTATTTTATAATGTATTATAGATTTCTAATTAAAAGTACGTTTTAATGTGTCTAATTAAGTTATAATGTCAATAGCACCATTTATATATACCCAAATATATTGAATTAGACAAATTAACATTTAAGATATATTTAATATATTTTTGGTTTCTAATAGAAATACTTCTATATAATAAAAACATAAATATAATGAGAATGAGAATGTTAAAATTGGATTATAAACATATTAATTCTGTGTAAATTTTAATTTCATAAACATTTCTATTTAAACTTTTTTATTTGTTTATAATTTGTCGATATATCTTCTTATGTAAAATATTATACTAGGTATATACTTATTTTAAAAACGATTATGTATAATATTATATTTTTATATCGTGACTCTAAATATAGTTTCTGTTTGCCTTTCATGCATTCAACGGTATTCCATTCAACAAACCAAATAAAACATCGATTCGATTCATATTTGAAGATAACTTGATTATAAGTAAATATCGTCCAGTAAAAAATATTCTATTGTATTATTATGTTTATACATAATAATATGTGGAAAAGTTATCTCTATAAACTCAACCGATTATCAAACTCTGACAAATGCATGCCCCATTTCCCAATCATTATTCCAATTTACTAATATATAATAGCACAAAACATTTAAAATCACTTAGTATAAATTTAATACATATAATACAAATAACCCTCAAAAGAACATATTATATGGATTGGATTCAGAACCATGTAATAATTGCAAATAATCAATTATCAAGTGTTGCGCTGTGTCCCCAATTCATCATTGCATAAATACACCAACGAACATAATATATAGATAAACTTTATGCTTTCATTCTTTTGTCCTCTTTCACAGCCCCCTGCAGAGAGGGCAACTGTTTAGAACGAATGTCAACCCACTTGGACCCCCCCCCCGTATATATGTATACCGTGGAAGAAGGTACCAGGTATAAGAATCCTATCGTATATATAGCATGGAATCAGTCTCCTTAGAGAGAACCACCACCTTAATTTGCACCACTTCACCACTTTAAGAATCGTACATTAAAAAACATTAACAACATATTTACTTTCTCATAAAATATAAAGCCTCTACTAATAAGTATTTATACGGATTAATATACACGTGTCTAAATAGAGACGGTTTATTATTCCAAAGTTTAAAAATTCTCAATTTTATCAATTGTTGAGCCCTTGCAAAACAAACAATTAAGTATATTATATTTTATGCATATATATATATACATATACATATAATGTGATGTAAAATATTAATGTTATGGACCATGATTTCCACATTATATATAGAAGAATAAAGATTCAGGCGGCACGTGGCTCGGTTTAAAGAATTAAAGAAGGTGAGAATAAAGGCAGGTGCGAATTATGAGGTGCAAAGGGGAGAAGTCAACCATCTTGAGGTTCACAAAAGAATTCTTGTCTACAACGAGCGTGATTTTATATTAAAGAATAGTTGTTGTTTAGTAATCTGTAATTTTATAAGTTTATAATTTGTTCTGTAAGTTTTGTAGGTTTATAATAATCTGTATTACGAATTATCTAAAATAATTACTGCCTCAAAATCTAGTATAATAATAATTCGGAAACAACTTTATTTAAATCTATATATACAAAAACATATTATTCTTTATATTATATTATTTTATATTATTTACGCAATAAATGAAAAGTATAAATTTGAATTATTATATTTATGCATCAAATATAGAACACAAAAATAGTTCGTGACAATAAAACGTATACATATTAATTATATCATATATATATACGAACATAATTGTACTCTATAATAATTGCTCTATAATTCAATCATTTGTATTTTATCGACATATTTTATCTTGAAACAAGATACGATTATATAAGATAGAAACTCACGAAAGTCATAGGGTCGCTGACACCAAAGCACCACCTTCTTTTTGCGTCCCAACCATGCCGACTCCTCTGGATCCTGACTGGCATCGAAGGCGGTGAGTATGGCAGCCAGATTCTGGATGTACTGGATAGCGAACCTTAGCGTCTCCACCTTGGAGAGCTGTCGATCCTCTGCTGGCTCGACTGGAAGGTGGGCTCGCAGACCTTCGAACGCCGTGTTGATCGATCGCATTCGCTTTCTCTCGCGCATGTTCGCCGCCCGTCGTTGCCGATGTCGCTTCACCACTGGATCCTGGTGACATCGTCGACCACTCCCGCCAGTCTTGTTAGCCGTTGTTTTGACTACATCTGGCAACAAATCGTCCTCTTCGTTCTCCTCTTCCTCGGCGAGTTGGACTTCAGTCTCGGTGTTGCTCGGCCGTCCTGGTTGATCCAGCCCAAGCGGCGAGAACACATCGAGTGGATCGAGTGGATCGAGTGTTGTGTTTCCCTCCGAGCAACTCAGCTGCGGTTCACTGGAGTTTGTATCAAGTAGGATACTCTCCACTAGAAAGTCGAGTTCGTTCCCTCCTCCGCCGTTGTAGTTGTATCCCTCTGCGCCACAACTGCTCGTATAGGAAGTATCCAGAAGACTTTGTAAAGGCTCCAAAGGCGCCAATGGATCGCATGTGTAAGGAGAGGGATAACACGCGTTACTTGTCGCATAGGAAGCTGAATAGTTGTTATAACAACCCGCCCCAAAGGGCATCTGCGAGTCGCTAAAGGCGCTGTCGCCACTGCCGCAGCCGAATTGTTGATAATAGCACGCAGGGTTCAACTGAGAGCTCCAGCTGTGCTGCTGGTGGTTGTAAGTGAATTCGTCGAGATCCATCATGGTGGTGCCGAGTTGACTGAAACTTTTAAAGTAAATGAAGTAATTTGAGATCCAAACTTGCTTATGATATCCTCCCGTTCCCCGTCTCCCTTTCCTTCCCTGTTGTCCCAACTTCCAAGATTTCTTGGTTCCGCAACTCGCGCGACGGTTAATTCCGACATTCTGATTGGATATTCGCACCGAACGAGTGAAGTCACTTGAAGAGACGCGTGTTAAAAGCTCGTGCCAGGTTTGTTTGGATTTTACGCTTCTTTTGTTTCTTTTGTTGTTTTAATAAATAGACCAATCAAACGGTTACTCTTTTGTCTAAAACTGATAAATAAATATATTACAATTTCTTTACCGCAGCTTTTACAACGAATGTTTTAGTTATCAGTAAAACATATACATCTGTTGATGTTCATTGCGCTATGTTTAAAATTGTTTCGTATAAAAAAGTCAAATTTGTAATTCTTTATTAACTTATTACTCACATTATAATTATTAAAAAATATTAATATATTAAACAATTTTATATCTATTTATTTCTCAATCTATTTTAAATATCTTCAATATTTTACTTCTCTTAAAATATTGAATATTTTGTATTATTTCAAAAATAAAGTATACAGAATTTGTTCCATATGAGTAAATTTGTTTGAAATTCTAATAACTTTAAAAGAATATTATATTTATTTGACGTTCATGATTTAAAAATTATAAACATAAAAATGTGTGAGCCTGGCATATACACTGTCTATATATAATACATATATGTGTAAGTTTATATAGATCTTTATAACTTCTAACCTACATCGACCCATGGGTTGTATATAAATATAATGTAGCGTTCTCGCTGCAAACTCGAAAATTTGAAAGCAGTGGATGCAACTCTATTTGGAGAGGAAATCCGTTGACCAGACCTGCAAATTACACACCTTTTGAAACGAAAACAAACTTCAAATGATTTTAAAAATTTTAAATTAAAAGAAAAATCTCAAAAGACCTTTAAAATCTATAAAACAAATTCTTAAAGCAATATATTTGTTCACAATGTCTCGATAAAGTTTCAAAAATCATTATCAATATAGAATTCGTAAAAATAAAATAATGTTTATATTAATATATAGATATATACAAGGTTATATAATAGGAGGAAGTAGCCAATTCACTAAGCAATAAATATATTTGTAATATATATAGCTCTTGTTTTTTTGATTATTTTATTTTTATTATATTTATATTTGTATTTGTATTTGTATTTTATATTGTATTGTTATATGTATATCCAATATCAAATTAACTATTCTATAATACAAATAAAGACAAAAAGTGAAATTAATATCTTCTGAATATTTGGATAATAAACAAATATTTAATAATTAATATTATTATTATATATGAATAATATATTAATCAACTGTTATATATATATATATGTATAGTGTTAAAATTATTTTACATCATAAGAATTATAATAAAAACAATTATTATTATGAAAATTTCAATGAAATGTGAAGGCAATTTTCTGAAATCAATACAAATGTATATTATTAAACTTAAAATATGTATAATATGTTCCTGAAAGATGCTATCCTGAAGATGTAATGTATATAGGACCCGCAGCGCATAGGAACTCTGACTGTCACTATACGGAACATGTTTCACACTTGAATTGAGCATGCGTTAGTTATATTACATTTTCGGTTCAAGAGGACATGGAAATCAATTATATATTCCCCTTTTTTGACCGAATACGCAATTTGCAACTCCACAAATGCAACTCACTACAAAATTGAACTCGTATATTATGTACGAGAATAAATATCTATAAACACCGTCAAATTGTAATGTTAGTTCATTATAGTCTGCACTGATATAGATAACGAAAAAACTCAATGAATTAGATAGGTATACATATATACCGTATCTCTTTGGGCTTCTTGATATATATATATATATGTTCAGTTGTTTCTCATTGTTCGGGCACGTGGCTACAAGAGCTATATAGCTCTTGAACTAAATGTGGCTCCTTATAACACGGCGGTCGCCGTTATACCCTATATAATAAGTCCTATCTGTCTTATCAGGACACACCGAAGTGTCCCTCTAAGAAATCCACGCATCTGACGCTTTCCTGAACCCCGCCTAACCTCAAACGACGACAACGACAAATCCGAATATTATCTTTTTGTATGATCATAGATATCAATATCAATACCTATATATATATTTATTTAATGCAAGAAGCGAAAGGCTTGAAATATGTACATATATCAACATATTTAACCCCCTAAGAACGGAGTGCGTTATAAATTCAAATTTATAATCTAATTCTTGCTGTGGTCAGCAATTGAAGCGTTTCATGGATAATATGTGATTACATAGATAGAGTAATAATATAATATAAATTAAAGTGGATTTCACTTTACTGGTTATCAAAAATTCTATTTTGACACGTGTATCGCAGGCTAATATATATATATATTTATTTATTTTCACTATCGGATAATTTTTTCCTCCCAATTGCAGGACAAAGTCGTAATGCGTCTATATATTTTATATTTACTTATGAATATATATAAATATTAACTTGATAAATGCGATTACATATATAGATCAAATTGGACATCCTTAGTCATTATCTGTGACATTATGAAGTATGATGTCAACAAATAACTGCATTTCAATTTATCATAATTTTTTTATTTATATAAATTGTAGTCAATTATTTGCGTGATCAAAGTCATACTTTAGCACATACTTCAAAAGTTAAAATATGAACTCTTTCAAAAATAATAAATTTTCTCTTATGAATTATAAAAAAAGTTGCTTTAACTATATAAATTCTATATAATATATTAAAATCATTGCTTGATGCTTATAAATTTAGTAATTAGACAAAAAATTGTAAAGCATTTAAGAAAATATTCTTCTAAATATATATAGTATAATAATGATTAATTATTGCATAAAGTTAATTCATAGTTTTTATGATTCTAGTTCTATACGCACACATATACATAAATATTCATTAAAAACAATAATTATTTTTGAAATAGTTTTAGTATATATTTAATGTTTCTGATATGAAAATAGAAGTATTATACCAATGAATAGAATAATTCAAAAACATTTTGGCTCCAACAAATTCTAATGTGATATTTAATATTTATGATTATTTTTTCTTTATCGAAATACCTACTTTTAATCTTTCCTTACTATTTTAACATTTCTCCTGTACTGATTTGAGTTGTTTTACATAACATTATTTGTTCATACTTTTTAATTCTTCACAAAGTATAAAAAAATAACACAAACATTCCTCTCTAATTCATTTTGTACTCATGATTGATATTATACATTTATAATACTGTAAATAATTAATTAACAGTAGAAAAGCGCTGTATATCGAAAAAAATTCTCATAAATGGATATAACGAAATACTACTGCGGGAGATAGTAAATGTCTATTATATTTATGTTGGAAACAGTCCTATATATAGTCTGAGCATTATACTTTATCATTAATAGGTTAAGTTTTGAATAGTTATTTCATATAAGGCTTCCAGATATTTGTGTAACACAAATTTGAAACAAAATACAATAATTGAGAGTGAATATGTTTTTATATACTATATAGAGACTATTCAGTCATTAATAAATATTTTCATTAATTACGCTACTAATTACATATAAGCATAACCTCTAAAAAATGGTTTTCCTCCTGACGTTTATAAAACAAACAAAATAATCAAAAAACGAAAGAGGAATATAAAATCTTGTCTATTTGTGTTTAATGCGATTAAATCATTTTTGGTCAGTTGTTGCTGACCATGACAAGAGCACATTTAGACAGTAATTGTATATTATATAGACTCTAACAAAAAGAAAACTTTCTCTGTGACTCTCAAGAAACCTCTATAATGATAAGAAAACAAAATTTTCACAAAATCTAACAAGTGTCATCATTTTGAAATCAGCAGTTATGTATATGAAGTTGTGGCACACTCAATTTCGTTCACACATATTTAATTATCCCATTTTAATTGCTTGATCATCACCTCAGCAACAAAATATGTCTTTAAGTGTGGAAGAGGGCCAGAGAGAGAGAGAGAGAGAGAGAGAGAGAGAGAGAGAGAGAGAGAGTTCATATATTAGGAAAAAAGTATGTCGTGAGTCTGTGCGGTCAAGATTGAAGCAACAGTCACTTGAGGAAGCCATCAACACGACGGGATAATTCAATTCTTGAGAAGTACTTATATATACCCTCTTGATTATATACTTCTTTCAGAATCTTACAAGCAGTTGTATACAAAAGTAAAAGCAGAAAGTTGACAGGAAGTTAAAAAGTAGCAAAACTGCCGCCTTCATCATCCTCCCCTCTTTTGTCCCGCATTAAAAATTGAAACAAAGGAAACATCAAATATGTGAAAATTATTCTATTTTCTGTTATTTGTTGTTGATTTTTTTTGTAATTCTTTGTAAATTTAACTATATAACCGAAACAAAAGTATAGTATATGTAACAATAATTGTAAAATAAGTATTTTTTTATTTACAAACGATGCAGTATACTACGTTTATAGGCTTATTAAATTAGTCATAAAGTATAATTCAGTACGATATACAGGTAAAATTACGATAATAAATACACCAGTGAGTGAACAATCCTACATAAACAAATTTGTGATTACGTCTTTTAAAGAATATAATAGAGAAGTCAAGGGCTGACATGAAATATACAAACATATATTAATTAAAGATGAATCTATGAACCATCTGCAATATAGTATAATAATAATAATGTTTTATCATTTTCAATAAACTCTAAAACTAACGTTAAACTCTTTGTACAGATAATTATATCTTCATTTTATCATTGAAAGAACTTTTAAAATATTACTTTTAAAATGTATAACGTTGAGATGTGCTACATAGTATAAAATCATGTCAGCTATATAAATTTAATAGAATACAATTTTTAACTACATACGTCTGTTGTACTATATATCCTAAGTATCTATTATTGGTCTTCAATTTTGTTTTCAATATATTTAGTAATTCCTCATAATTTTAACTCATTCATATATGAAAATTATTCAAATAAACCGATAATATTATGACAAAAATTTATAACACACAATAAATAAAAATATAGTCATAGCCACATATAAACCTATCAACATATATTTATCTTATAAGCGTTCTTCGAGTATACATTTCAGAGAATATTGCTAAATAGGTATACCTACGAGTGAAGATAGTTTACTTATACATGCATACACTTAAATCTCTATATAATCTGCACGTATGTTTAGATATTATTTCAACTTGAATCAAGACTCCATTGAAGATGATGTCTTAGGTGCCAAATTTGAACAGTTTCTGGGATCAAATTTCAGTCTTTCAGCGCACAAGGAGGAACGTGTGCCTTGAATCTGTAATCCTTCTCTTTCGTTGCAGTAACACTCCAACAGCCGAAAAGAGTCATATATGGTAAGCAAAGATATGCATGATATCATGATCTACGAAGGATTGTTTGATTGGGTAAAATATGTATGTACATAAATGTATATAAGATAGTCGTGTGCCTGTGTTTTTGATTATAGTAAGTATATAAGAGTAATGAATGAATGATGCCACCGTGGTTCGTTTACCTCATTGAGGTGACCAGCGTTGCTTCCTTCGATCACTGTTTGCTCGAAATGAGAGTCAGTCGCCACCACTTAACGACTTCGCAGCCTCCTCCCCTTGCTTACAGGAAACTTTATCAGCCTGAACGGAGGCCCTCTAACTTGGAATCTGCTTGTCGTTCCTGCACAATGACTAGGCAGGTCTATTTTGGTGCCCTCAAGTTTTCGTGAATATAATATATAAAGTGGAGAAAAGGGTTGACATAATACCAAAGGCATATATATATGTATATATATATTGCATGCCTTTGCGTAAATTAGAGAAATGTTTATATACTCGTGGCAAAAATATTGTACCCGTTTATCAATATTAAAAAAAATAGTATGTTGAATATGAAGTAATGAAGTTTTATATTCATGTTTTTTAAATGTTTAATATTCAATATTGTATATTTCTATACAAAAACAAGATACAATTAATATCTGCAAATATCTCAAAAGATTACTGTCAATGTTCATAATCAATATTTAGTGTAGCCACCTTGGCATCATGGAGAGATTGGACACGTTGAACTAATTAAACTTCTTCTATATAATTAACATTTTCCATTAATTCTGTCTAAATGTAATTCAATGTTGCATAAAGTTCGTCAGAGTTGATAGAAAGTTCAAATTCTATTTATAATTTACTTTCCATGAGGCCCCAATAATTTTCTATCGGGTTCATGTTCGGACTGAACGCAGGCCACTCCAGACAAGCGATCTGATGTTCTTGAAGAAATGTACGAGTATGAATTGCTGTATG
>JAYRBW010070606.1:0-26745 GCA_036023295.1 Invenusta paracnida | reverse complement strand
TAGCTGCATACTTTTTCATATTAAACTTGATTTTGTGTTTCATGCGTTAATTGTATTTTTCTCGAAGAATAGTCGTGTAAATTTCATATGTTATATGTCAGTGATTTATGTACATACACGTATATTAATAAGACACTTTATTGTACAACATATATAATTAATATTATTGTAATGAATACTTCATGACATGATTTCTAATTATATCTACATTTAAACTCTTTTTCATTTATGACCTTATCATTTTGTGTTTACTGAAATGGTACTTTTTTATAATGCTAGTCTGTTACTAGTTGCTACATATCATAATATGTACCTACATGCTTTATTATATACATACTTGCAATAGTAGAACAGTAGTACAACAAACAATGTTTGATGGTTCAAATTGACCTAAGCAATCGAAACATCTTTTAAAATATGTTTCAGCATTATTATACTACTTTATAAATTGATTTAATTAAATGAAATCGGTAATATCAATCTTACACGTCCTTTTCGATATTTAAAATAGCAGTTTAAATTAGATATACACACAGAATTATACAAAGTAAAAAACACAACTTATGTTTCGATAGGCCAGCATTCTGACACCAGTTTTAATTCATTCACTGCGAGAGATCTGTGGATTAATATTATTTTTAATGTGCAAATAAGTAACATGTTTAAATATTTAAAATGTTTGAACTTCATAAAAATATAAAAATTATATTGCCTAGTGTGAAAATAGTTTGAACACAAATAGTGTTCACGTATATTGTTTGACCATTTTTATTATGTATTTATATTGAAATTATTATGTTGTTGTTATACTGCAGTAATACCATATCTTTTGTTATTATTTTAAAATAATAATAACCTGTAGTCGAGAATATAAGATCGACCATTCTTACGTTTATTGTATACTCGGACGAATTTAACATTTTATTCTAAATTGGTCTGACCGATCTGGAATCTAAAATTATTTCAGATTAGTTTGCAACATTTATTTATCTATCTTTCTATCTGCAGTTTTTTGGAGCACCCCTGTATCACGATGCGTCTATGATAATCATAAAAAACAAATAAATATTACAAATACTGTTATCTAAATTAATTTCATTAATTGTTTAAAATTTCACCCAATTTATAATATTTCACATAAATTTCGTTTTAAAATAATACTTTATAGTTGCATCTAGTAACTCTCATTTCTTTCGTTGACCTTTCTGCAATATAACGTAGAAAAGGCAATTATTTGGTGAGATTGGATTTTTGAAAATCGTCAAGTTACCAGTAACAATCTAAACTATCAATTTTAGTACTTAATTATATTGTAATTGAAAGTGAGCAATATAATTTTGTGGATAACAAATATATTTTTCCAAATACCTCATATATACTACTCATAGAAATAAAAGTATTATAATATTTAAACGTGATTAATAAAATATAATTGTGATCTTTTCAATTTTATACATATTATTATTTAAATTATAATAATCTCAAATACACAAGATTCTCGGCCAGACTCACTTTAGCCTTGAGAAGCTTGACCTCCTCTTGCTCTACGATATCTCTGAAGACAGCCATCTCCGCATCATCGAGGTAGCCTCGAGCCAGCTGCTCTAAGGAGGACTCCTCATCGATCGTGCTTAGCCTGTCTCGGTCACCCTCACAGCCCACAACTTGCACTGTCATTCCATCCACTTCCTGCTCCTTGGTGCGAAGGGATATCGGTGATCCCTCAACAGTCTATTCATTCAGAGAGTGAAGTCAATATAAAATCTGTCGTATATATGTTTATATGTATTAGTTTTGCTACTTGAGATAACTATAAGTGCAGATATTATAGGTAAATGTCAAATATAGAATCTTAATAGAACTCAATTTTTAATCCTTTTATTATTATTGATGATTAAAAATGGAATAATCTATTTTTATAGACGATTAATGAAAAATGAATGGCATTAAAACTCGTATAAGTAAACAAAATATGACTACTTATTGTAAAAGTATGAGATTACCCTGTTCTTATACATTTCATTGTGTGGGGCTTTCTTCCACTATTAACACTATATATATCAAGACTTCACGAATTCAATAAAAAAATATATGGATTTCTCAAGAGTTTTCGCTAAACTTTTCTAATATTATAATTTATTCATACTTTAACTATTTCAATAAATCTGAATATGTTCTGCTAAACATTACATAAAAAGAGTACCAGAAATATGTACTTTTAGATTGTAATAATCAGTTATTTGTGTTGTATAAATGGTTAGTAAAGATAAGTGTGCAACAAAAACAACAAGCGTTAAAAGAATGACAGGTTTCTTTATTCTCTTCCGTTTCCAGTTCAAGACTTGCAATCTGATTGGATTGTATGGCTTTATTTCATTGCTAAGTGTATTAGGTTTTACGTGATGAACTCGTTTTATAGGATATTCTAGCTTACTGGAAGTCGGTGCAAGCATTAGAAAAAACAACAACTAAACACTTTTGCAATATTCTTGATCACCATCCCCACCCTTTTTTTGTTTCACTATACTCTAGAAGTAGTCGCGGTCTTAAGGTAACAGGTATGCTTCGATACTGACTGAAGAAGCTTGTATTGATTAAAGACTTCCATACTGACTGAAGAAGTTTGTATTGATTAAAGACTTCGATACTGACTGAAGAAGCTTGTATTGATTAAAGACTTCGATACTGACTGAAGAAGCTTGTATTGATTAAAGACTTCGATATCTCATCAGTGTCTGCAAACAGAATATTTATTTTCCCCAAATTTTCTTTTTTTTGTAAGAGGCTGAGCGACCTTTTTTTATTATATTCAATATACTTTGTCGATATCTGCCTAAATAATACTATGCTTTAAATATTATCTACTGCATTAATACGACACATTATTAGATTAATAAGTAAATAAAAATGCAAAGCTTAATATTATAGTAGGAAAATCGACACTCTTCAAGGCATGAATCAATACTTTAACAACTGTTTCACAATTTAGATCGCCTCTATATATATGCATTGTATGTATGCATAAGGATTGACGACAACATTCTTCCAAAACAGCTGATAGTTTTACTGTACACTCCATAATTGTGTTTACAGAAAGTATCCAATCCCAACTATGTGTTATATGTACTAAATGGCTACAAATGACACAGATTCAGCCTGTAAACTAAATACAATGTATCCCTATCAATTGAGAATCTCATATATTGGAAGTCGATTGTAAAAAACTTACTAGAATATATAAGCAATATAATAATATAACATATATCTCAGAAAATATTTCTATTGATTTTGGAAATATAATAATATGTAAATTCGTAATATATACAGTTCTAATTTTTGGTGAAGATTAACATTTTATTGAACTTATTTTCGTAAATTTTCAAGTTATAAATTTATCCCATGTTAAATAATGTGAAACTAAAATAAAACTCACTTCATAATGATAATTTGATATAATAACATCTTCCTAGAGGGTATATAGAAGCTACATTACCTATTATAATTAATTATGAGTCCAGGGTTACTGTATTCTTGTCAATCAATCCTATTAGGCTTCTGGAAATTCTAGATACCTAGATTTTTGCAAATATAATGATGTCAAGGAAACAAGTGCCACTTATTTTTCAGGTCAAACTGGTTTTATATTTTTTCTGTTGCGCAAAATAACCATATTATTATTATGAATCTTCAACATATGTATCAAAAGAGTATAAGAGCATTGCTTCTGAATGTAATAATATACGTAATATGTAGTAATAAGAAATTACAAAAACGGGAAATATAGAAATAAAAATAATTATTAAATAATGACTCTAACAAAATATTTGTTTATGAGTCTATGACATTATTTTTCATAAAAGACACAAGAAATGTTAACCACTACAACAATATTATAGTACGCATTTCGAAATAAAGTCGTTATTATAATATATTATGCAATGTAAATGTTCAGTAGTCTACACCTAATGTTCAATAACAGAACAGTACATGCTATTATATTAGTGTACTTGGATTGGCTAGGTAAGGATCGATCAAAGCATGACTCACAGATGATGTAGAGGAGAAACAGTCTTCATCCAATGAGCAGAGATGTGAGTGGCCGGTGAAGCGGGAGAGAAGCACTCGATATCCGGTGATAACTCGACTCTGATTGGACAGTTCGGACTCCTGACGTACGAGCTCCTGTCGAAGACCTTCAACTAGCTGCATTGGGGGGGTGGTATAAGAACAAAGCGTACTCAATCTACTATTAACAATTTCGTTGATTCGGCTCGACTAGAGTAAAAAGTAGGACCCTGTCCCTGTTGATCGAAGCATTACCATAATTGCGATTAGGTACCTACTATAGTAAGTAACTAAAGATATTCTGGTTTATTAGAAATATAAAAATAACAATGCAAACAGAATAATTAAATAAATTATGACTTTTTGTGCATAAATTAACTGTATATAATTTTTTGGACAAACAATTTCAGATTTCAACTAAGTTTTTTCCTGGCTTCCAAAAAAGCAAACTAAATTGTCATTATTACTTGTATAAAATATAAAAAATGTATAAAACCACGTGGTAGACCTGTATGAATGGATTGAATTGAAGGTGAAATGGATTGCCATATGAAGCATGAACTAAAATGACAATGAATTAGTATACTGGAGATCAGAGTTATGAAATTTTAGTATATAGAGCCTAAAATGGTATCCGATCTCTGATATTTTGGGTTGATTTATCAGTATAAATATTAACTTTCCTGTTGATACATGGCTTTTGAAATTCTACACATTTGCTATAATATAATGCAACTTACAACTTATAATACTAATAGCTATAGAAATCAATAATATTTGATGTCACACAAACTTAATGAATAAATTTGTGTATATTATAGCCGCACTGTTATAATATCATTACTACATTTATTAATAATGTAATTTAAGGTGCCTGCTTAATATTAATTAAACAATTTTTGTTACAAAAAAATTAATTTCATTTTACAAGTAATAATGAAATTGGACTAATCTAATCGTTCAAACGATTTACGATGTAAACATTGAAACTAGATAAGGCGTATTGCGCATTAAATAACTTTCTTTAATTTAGAACACCAACTGAGATTTCTCTACAAAAATATCACAACTAACCAATCAATCAAGTGAGTGTGGCCGAAGTAGACATAGATTATATAAGAGTGAAATGATTACAGGTCAACAGTAGATCTACGCGAATAACCTTTGTTCAGGTTTTAACCGATTAATTCCTGCCTACGATAGTATAAAGGTCAGGGAGGACATAGTTGAAGCAGAAAATACTAAATTATATAAAATCTAGAATTTTAACAAAAACTGTCATATACAACTTTTCAACTGAATTTATGAAATATACTAATAGAAGCAAATTTGTTACAAAAATATAATAAGAGTATATGAATATGATTAAAAAAACAAAAATCGGGAATGTATTGTTACCTCAATCTTATTGGTTTGTGGCTTATAGCAAAAGCATTCAATAGATTTTGACGAGCCTGAAGGATGATGCTAACGTTCTAAAATGATAAACCGGTTTCAAATATTTGCGATTGTTTTTGCGTGAGTATTAATTATTCTCCACAAGCTTTGAGAAGTATCCTATAAAAGATTTCAACAGACCTTTAGATTTATTTTTCAGAATTGGTCGTAATTACTGTCCTTGAAACCCATTTGCCCTTCCATCATCGAAGTAAAGCTTTCTTAAACAGACATTTGTTGGATTTGCCATAGGCAACCTGATATATGTATGCACATATGCATTGAAATAGTCGCATTAGTTATAACTACCTCATCAACATGGCGCCGAAGACAGACATCATCTTGGTTCGATTCACTGATCTCCAATCGAGTTAGCAAAAGTTCCCGCTTCAGCACATTAATCTTCTCTTCCCACTAAGAGAGAGAGAGAGAGAGAGAGAGAGAGAGAGAGAGAGAGAGAGAGAGAGAGAGAGTTAGGGAGAAAACAGTTACACAAATAATGTATTCATAAACTGATGTTATCAACCGCAGACTAGAGGGGAAGTAAAAGGGTAAGGAGCATACTGTATAGTGAAGGAGTAGGAATTTTAAATAGACTTCTTTTATTAAAAATATCAAAATAAGACCAGAGCTATAGATACCAAGGCTACAGTAGTGTTACTAATGAGAAAACGATATTGACTACAAACTGATAGTATCATAGTTGAACATGTAAAAGGCGAATTTGATAGGATACATTATTTGACTCAGTTCTGCATGACGTACAAGACCATAGTTGTTATTTCAAAGCTATCTTAGGTTATATCTAATAAGTATGATAATTGGGAGTTACAAAAAATCAAACCAATTCACACGTAGACATTATGGGAATAGTAGTTTTTATCGCAATTTAAACATATCACTATGTATATTGTATAGGGAGGGCGTATTTCAAAAATTATAAATGGTTAAGTATAGTAAATTCTAAAACAAATCACCACCCTTAAATTTTGATTATACATATATGAGATAAATGTACAACATTATTATATATATAAGTGCCTTGAGAGGCTTGTCCTGAAAAGGGCATATGTATAGGAAAACGGGTATGCAGTAGTAGTTTACTAGTATACCGGGTGGTATCACCATCTGCTACAATAACAGCCCTTTTAGACATGCACGAGCAATTGTTGTTAATAAATCCAACCTGGGGTATTCCATTATGATATTAAAAGGTCGTCTAACTGCATAAAATTCTCGGATTTCTAAATCTTGAACCTCCTTGCCAAGATAATCCCAAGTATTTTCAAAGGGATTCAAGTCACGTGATCTTGAAGGCCACGGAATAACGTTAACACCGTTATCAGCAAAGAATTCAAAACAATCCCTTGTTATTGACCAAACCTGGACTCATGGCTCCATGTAACACGATTAAATCGGTTGAGAGATTTCATAATTAATGAATAAAAGGAATAGAACAAGTAATTAAGTACAAACAACACGATGGAACAGGTAATAAAATGAATAATAAAAACTGTAACACAATTGACTACAGTATTCCCACTCATACTTCAGTGTACAAGACTCATAGATATCAATTAGCATAGTTGTAGTATTTGGCCTGCTCTTCAGCTTACTATTGGCATAGTTGTAGTATTTGGCCTGCTCTGCAGCTTACTATTGGCATAGTAGTAGTATTTGGCCTGCTCTACAGCTTACTATTAGCATAGTAGTAGTATTTGGCCTGCTCTGCAGCTTACTATAGCTATACAAATATATAACTAGCAATAATTTAGTCATATATACATATACACATATATATGCATCATTCATCTAGGGTGGCAATTCTTTTTGGAATTTCGTATACATCGTTTTATAAAAGTAGGAATACTGCTCGTAATTCCCTACTATATCAATATTTTTGAATATCGTAATTACTATATATATAGTACATTAGGTGCACATAATAATATTGTCTTAAAATATTCTATAAATGACTCTATATTGACTAAGTTAGGACCTGAAAAGGAAGTAATGCTCGCCAATATTTAATCAGGAACGAAGGACATTATATGCGTTAGTTATAATATGTAAATGTGTTAATATGCACAGTATGTAAATATGTTAGAAATGTTAACAATAACAGTAAAGCAGTAATATAGCAGTACAGTGCTCTTTTGAATACAATGCGTGCATAGCTGTCTTTGAAATATATAAACAGATAATAATAAGAAAGACAAAGCAAATAAGTGCCAGAATACGTGAAATAATACGAGAAGCATTAGTGAGTATAATTAGATAAATAAATATGGGTATTTGGGAGTGTTGAGCATCATATTACAATATCAGATATATTTATGCACAGAGAGCATAGGTGCATTACTATATTATACAGGAATGAGCAAAATACATTTAGTGTCAAAAATGTGGGACATGACAGTGAGTAAGAAGCCTGTAAATATATATATACAAGTTACAGAATACAAGCACAGGTACCAAAGGAAACAAGAACACACGAGAGACAGCACAAACAACCAAAGAATTAGTATGAAAGGCAACTTACGTTTCCCAGTGCAGGCAAACTGGACTGCAGATTAACAAAGGAACACACACACACACATACAGAATTGAGGTAACTACAATTTGTTACATTGTACTTTAAATGACTGCGATGGTATATCATTACAAGCTAGAAAAAACAGTTACTGCGTAGATAATAGAAATAAGTATATTCTAATGAGACATCGGATGTAAAGATCTGGCGTATACAACGATTGAAACATTTAAAGTTTACGAGATTTCTCTATTCTGGCGAATGTTTACTTTGAATAATACAGAATTCGATATATCTTATTAAATACTGCCTAAAATAATAAAACATAGAAATATTACGATAATTAAATATCTATACACAAACATACGATCTGGAAAAGTTGACTTTAAATAATAAAACATGGCGAATCTATAGTTATACCCCATTTACGATAGCATACAAATGTGAAAAATAGAATATTTAAACTTTATATTCTGTAATTTGATTGAATGAAGACTTATTTCAACGAGAGAGAGAGAGAGACCTAAAAGACATTGTTATCTATCGTTTAGTATTTCATATTTGTATGACTTCATATTTTTTAGAATTTAATCACTTAAAAATTATCTCCTTACTACTATTAAAAGCTAAACAAGAACGCGTAATGTAATATATTTTGTAGCATATTTCTATCTGTTGATTGGCTGTCAACTCCAGCGAATGATGGACTCACTCACCTGATCGATAAGGTCCTGCATGTCAGTCCTATTGGTCAAAATCTCCTCAGAAAGCATGTCATTCTCCCGCTGGAGACTGTACACACTTTCACGCACTTGGTTGACTCGCTCCTCTGGTGTGTGGTCATTCTCCGCCTCCTCATTCCTCAGACGCTCTTGCTCGCTCTCCCACTCCTTCGATAGGCGGTCCAGGGTGACCGGTTTCAGCTGCCAGGGCCGGGTGATGACAAAGTATAATCAATAGATAGACCCCTTCTAACTGATGGGCAAGAACACCCAAGGCAGTTGTAACTTTCTAACGTTTTAGAACATTTATTTTTGCATAGTTATTGCCTATATCCCTTATTCTACTTATTTTAAATATTCCAATAAATACAAAAAACCTGCTAAAATATAATAATTTGGTTATATTCAAGAATTAATACATAATATGCGTGTTGTTTTACTATAAGACTTATAATCTTAACTCTGGACTGTCCCAAAATAAGCTGTTTAAATTCACTCCTGATTGTGTTAAGGCTGGTTTAACTTCTTTTCTGTTGAAGTTAAACGATTTTCAAGATTCCGAGTTGTATAATGTCATCAAATTTACTAAATATTATTTTGTTCCCCAAATAGGTATAACCTAGATACGTTTAAACACCGTTTTAATAAAAGTATTAAATTACGTGAACAAATATAAAAAATACAAAAAAAGAAAAACGAAGGTCTGAAAGTAGAAGTAATGAAGAATTAGAAGACCTAATTTAAAAACATGTTTTTAACTGTTTGAAATCACAGACAATGCAACAGTCCAACCTAATTTACACAGAGCTATATTAGTAGATTTAAAAAGCATACATTTTTTAACTTACTTTAATTTTGAGAGCAGTTTGAATTAGGTCCTTGCAAGTATCATTTGCCAAGTAAAGTTTTGGCATCGTAACCACGAAATACTTCATAATCTCGTCAAAACTTCGAGATAATAGTTCCTTGCGAGAGAGCTTCAGCAGTGCCAGCGCTAGTCTTAGTAGTACGGAATTGGAAGTGCCCTGTTCAATGGCAGAAGGATAGATCAAAACATATAAAAATTGGAATACAGGGATAAAAATTGCGGTGAAATGGAAATTTACTTATTTCAAATCCCGCGAAACCATCTTTACAAAAAGTATTAAATCCAATTTGAATTTAGAAGTACTTTGGGTTAAAATAAGCTATAAATAGAAGGAAATACACGTAAATAGATCGAATAATAGAGGAAATACAGAAATAACAATCTTAAATGCTAAGTATATGTAATTCAAATTTAACGACATTAAATCAAATGCGACAATATTTATTGCAGCTGCCGTTACGATAGATTCAAATTAACATTTTTGCTGATTAAGTTAATATCGAGGTGAACATATAATTTTGTAATCAAATGTGGAAATAGTCAAATCAAATCTAACATAGTGATATCCAAATAAAATTATTACATCCTCTATCTAGGACCTCTATAAAAGTACTAACTTTAACAAATCAAATTATATCATTTAAAAAAGTACAATTCATAGTATTAATTAAGAACCAATTTTTATAATTTTTATAAAAAAACACATCATTATATTATAATGCTAATATACTCTAATATTATTAGAGAGTAAATTAATAGGTAAACATCGTATTATTACATCGCATGTGTCTAAAGAAATACCATTCTCACTTGGAGACAAAGTTCAAAGAAACATAGTTTACTAAAAACAAAGTTTAGACATTTATGAGCTCTGCATTTGTAAAGATCTCAGATATTATTATTAACATGTAAGTAATCCTTCATTATACACATATATGTATTGCACATATTTAGGATTATGCAGAATATAAATAAATTAGTGGATAGAAATAGTATCTTGAATGATTTCTTAAAATGCTTATATGATTATTTCACCTACATTTCATAATTTTAATGTACTCCGATGGAATGATAAATGAAAGTACAAAGTGTCTCAAAATACTAAAGTAATCTACCAAAGTAATATCTGTGAAATACAGCAATTTTAGCCATTTACAGTATAGAAGAAGATCGGGAATGAAAGTCTCTAAGCAGCTCTGTTTAATAGCACCAAAATAGATAAATAATATCTTCATACACAGTTGTTTCGAGGAATTACTTGGAATTTCATCGTAGACTTTTAATTAGCAGGTAGCACCAAAGATATTGAATTATGGTTATACTGAGTCCTTATAGGTATACTATTCTACCTCTATGGGTAGCAAAACTATGAATAGCTAGTTCACTACCAATAATTTTGGTATGTACCCACCTCACTAAGAAAGACATCGAGGATTCTGTAGATGGCATTGAGTGGGAACTTGGCTGTAAACAGAGTCAGGAACCAGTGGTTAGCGTACATATGATGCTCGACCTGCATATTGGCAAGGTGGTCCGCAAGCTCAGAATCCAATTCCTAAAATTATACAGAAATGTAATAAAATACAATATACTTATTCACTGTATTATTAGAATTCAAAGTACTAACTGTTTCACTGTAAAGTTAAGAAGTCTATTACAACCAAAACATTTTTATCAATGCAATTTTATGTAATCTACATTATATATATCATTATATTAAACGATAACAAGTAGCAAAATGTTTCGAAAGCTGTATTCACTAAAGTAATACACGCCTAATATCGGCCACAAAATGTCGTTTAAGATAATATTAATGACAAACATTTTAACCATCAAAAGCTATAAACTAAAAAATTACCTTGAATTGTTATTACAAATTCTATAAAATAATGAATGCATGTGTTTTTTGTTTAATATAATATACGTCATCATCTAAATTGGAATAAATAACGCAGAATATTACAACAAGCCAAAACACATAATCATATACATAAAATGATTCCATAAAAGTGAAGAAATTAAGGAGAAATAAGAAATGGTATAGTCCACTTACCGAGAGTAGGTGACCGAGCTGATACAACAGACGATACAGTCCATTGAAGCTGTTGAGATAGAGATCCCTCAGTCGGTAGGCTTGCATTATCTTCACAATGAGACAGAAGGTCTGCTCTTCGGGAATCTGTTCATTAGTAATATGTATGCTAGTAAAATCGTGAAATGACATATTATATAATTAGTGAGAAATTAGTGATATAGTAAAGTTATTGTTTGCAAAAAATGCTTTCTTGCAGCAAAATTAGTTGTGTATATAAAATTTTATTTTTATATTTATTTGAACTATAATAAAATAAGTTGTAAATAAGTTCTGGGTTTCCAAATATTACAAATTTCGTTAAATATTACTCTCTGTCAAAAGTTCTAATTATAAATCTCGCTCCTGGGGGACACCTGACACCGTCCGTGGCACTAAACAATTTTGATGAAGGAATCAGATTCATTTGTGTAACTTTGACCTACTTACCTTGAGCAGCATAGTGGCCACGAGGTAGGAGAATCCCTGATAGTAGCCCAACTCCAAGTCGTACAGAGAGACAGCACTGCACACCCGGGCCAGACTTCGTTGGCCCTCACCCCCCGGGTCTCGGAACATCTCGTGCCGAGGGAAGGTCCGATGCAAGTCCCGGTTGATTATCTCGTCGTAGGGACCCTCCTGGTGTTGTCAATGGTAACGGTGACAGAGGCAGCAGGGGACAAAAAGGGAAGTTATCGATAATATTTAAATTCGGATCAATAAAATTTACACACGAAAGCATAAATGTTTACTTAAATTTTATATTTGAAAAATGTTGCTATACATATATAATATAAATGAAATTTTAATAAAATAGAAATATATTGTTATAAATTAACAATTCTAACTATTAAATAATAAACACAAATGATCAAAATTGTAATATTATGTTGATTAGTAATAACAAAAAGAAAATATAACAGATATAAATCAAATTAATGTAATAAAAGCCCCAACATGTAGAGATATAAGCATACATAGAGACGACCTAGCACAATAGAAAAAACTCATTTTTGCGGACGGAATAAGACCAGTCAACCAATCAGAAAGTCAGAATTTACGCAGGAAAATGCACTTAACTGAAGTGGGACAAAACTACCAATAACATGTTTGAGTATTGAAATTGGTAATAATTTTCAAATAGTTTTGAAATAAAGAATTACAAACGTAATAGTAAAACAAAATAATTTTTAGTAGAATATTTATTATACAAAACTCAGAAAAAACCTGAAATTTAATCTACAAGCAAGTTACACTCTATTTTTAGACATTTATTTTCTCCGTTTCAGACTTCATACCCGATCGATAAGTGTTTTGTAGACCTCCAATAGGCGATCTTCCTCTGGCCCACTACAATTGGTCAGTCTCAGCCACACATGACAGCGAAGAGCGGCGGGAATGCCTCTGCGCGCCAGTTGAGTGACATTCTTCTGATGGGAGGAGAGACGCCATTGGTCCACGAAGTCGAATGTACCCCCACCAGCTGCGTCATCACATAGTGCAGAGCTGCCATTGGTCGAGATGTCTACCGATGGCCAGCGCTCGAGAAGACTAATCCAATTTGAGGCCAATCGGCGTTCTTCCTCGTCTACATCCATGGAGATGAGACCGCTACCGCTGATGAGAGCCTCATCGTCTGAAAGTGTGAGGAAAGTATCGAAAGAAATTAATATTATGAATAAAAATTAAAACACTTTAAGTGATATCCCAATAACATTTCGATTAATCTTTGAAATAAATTTAAAATTATGAATGCGTCATAATAAAAATTTTGTCGATGGGTTTAACTTACAATCTCATCAAGTTATAATCATTGTTGTCCCATAACTAATTAGCTCGTGTTATTGATTTACTCTTCTGATGTGAAGTCTAATACTGTAATTACGAGTTGAAATTGCTTTTATTTAGGTCAAATTTAAGTAATCCTAAGTGAATGCGATTTTCAGATTAGATTATCCAAAAAGTTCCCAACGGTTGTCTTCTTATATTCTCCTTAAATGAGAAAAATGAAAATAGATGTTATATATGTGTGTATTTCAACGCTAAAAGCGAAAACCTAATATCATCGAAGGTTACTCTATAATTGAACTTACGATTTCTGAAGTCGAAACTACCCACTGTCTCAGTGGGAGTGGGCGTTGTAGAGGCTGAGGATCGAGACGATCTGGATCGTTCTGAGCGAACGAAGGAGGACGAGTAGGTCACCTTGACAACTTGGTAGCAACCGTAAAGCACCGTGTCCGAAATATCCCGCTCCTAGTAGGTCAAGGTCACAAATGCATAAAGACAACTTATTTTATGTAAGCATATGACTAAAAGCAGTTAGGTATACTCGTATAATATTAAATCGGTTTATATCAAAAGATATCGCTATCATCATTTTATAAATCTCAACCATTTAATGTTAGGTAATAATTGTAATTCGGCGTGAAAATTTATTATTATTATACTTTATTGCAGTTTGTTGATTATCTCAGTATAGTACATAGATTAATATTTCAACAAAATAATGAATCAATTTTCGTGAACATTTTATTCTTAAATATTGAAGATATTTAAATTAACAATAATTAATTTGTAATAATTAAATTTATATGAATTCAAGTTAATTTTAATTCATAATTTTGGTTGATTCGTCCTATTTTTGTCCTAATTTCAAAAGAGTTCTATTGATTGTCTTGATTAGTATATATACACAATCAATAATAGTAATTAAATAATATCTAATTTAAATGTGATGCAAACTGTATTATTACCAATACAAACAAATCTCACAAAACCATTATTAACATGTGAACAGTTTTCTGGAATTTCTGAATGTAATGTTTATTTAATAAATTCGAAGGTAATCTTCAATGAGTCGAAATAGGAATTTAAAATGTCAGGTTAGCTTTATTTGAAAACAGAAAAGGGTGACAAGGGTATTTGTAAAATGGATAGAAAAGGCAAATTTATAACATAAAATCTCATTGTGAATACTTTAAATACGTTCAGACCATAGAAACTAATCAATATAGTCATTGTGAATACTTTAAATACGTTCAGACCATAGAAACTAATCAATATAGTCATAGTATGGCAATCTAAAATATTGTTCATTTTGAGTTTATGGTCAACATGCATTATTTCAAAAAATTAAGTATTGCCAACTTATTTACATATTATGATAGAAAACAAACATTAGATAGTCTTTTACAAGTCGATTTTATGGTTGTAATTAAAAGTCTTGAAAAGATCTCTATTTTTGACCACAATCTTAATTTACGTCATTTTTTTAGATAACCAATCTATGTATATAAAGTAAAACAAATATTTATGATTCAGACATTTAAAATGAAGTATACAATAATGCACTCATACTATTTTGAAACAGACTTGGTATATACTTGATATGTTCTACAGGCTGGTTTATACACGTTTTCCCCATGTCGCTGTGTTATTAGCCAATCAAAGCGATATAACCGGAAGGAGGAAGACACACAATTTGTGACCCGATCCACCTACATATGCAATACTTCGTATGACATTGAAATAATTCAACACCTTAAGTAGTTGGAGTTAAAACTAAAATATCCAATGGAAATTCTCAGTACTTAAATACCTCTGGCGGACCAAAAACAAGCATCAGTATTCTGCTTTCACGCAAGGATATATTGATTTTGTCACAAATCTTCGCACAACCTAACAACGGAGGTGAATGTTGTAAATGACGTAGAACAGAAAGTATAAAAACTACAAGTTAAGAAAAGCCATGTAGCTCGAGCTATTCCTACCTCCTCTAGATGGAGCCAGCAGTCTTCAATCACAGGCTTCTTGGAAGAAAACGGCCAAAAAGACTTCTCATCATCGGGCAGAATCTTGGCATTACACTCAACACGGAGATTCACCGGGAGGCTGATTGAATCAATTTGAAACAGAGCGCCTATTGTGATCAATGCTCGTGTGTCTAAAAAAGCAAAACGCGGGGCAGCAAACCTTTTAGAATGAATATCCAGGCAAGTTTAATTACAGAGACATTTGGTCACTGATATTGTAACAAATAGTCCTGGGGGTCTTTGCTCGAAACATTCGTAAGTATGACGTTCGTACGATAATGCAAAAAAGCGTTTCTCGAATCCTTCGTATGAACTTCGCAGTTAAGAAGAATTAACACTCGTCCATACCTTGAAACCGGTACGTGCGCGGAAAGTCTTCGGGAAATATTTGAAGGTTGAATACTCTATTAAATTATTTAATTTTTAGAAATTTGTAAATTTCGATGTTTAATATACGAGTACACTATTTTAAGATTCTAATTATTTCAAGTTTAGAAATTTTCGAAAGCATATAATTTTCTCTAATATAAATAAGTATTAATAAATATATGTACATGTTCATAAAAAAGCTGAAATTTGTATAATTTGACATTTTCTAATGAAATTCAGTTAAAAGAATATGTCTCAAAGAGTGTTTATGCATATTAAGCGAGTCTAAAGATACAAATATGGAAATTAATCTTTCATTTGAAACCAAACATGATGCAAAAAGTGTATTTTTAACACAAAATATTCCATTTGTTTGCTTGCATATTACAAAAGTATTTATGTTACTTTTATTTATAAAGATATTATAAAGAAGACATAAATAAGATAATTAACTAATACATTTTAGAATATATATATATATTAACAATTTGTATAATAGTATTCCTAATATGCACACACTAACAAAATACTCTTTGCAATTTTTCTTCGATATAAATGTTATAATTGCCAAGCTTATTATTAGCACTGATTAGTGACCATAGATTAGTAGCAAATGAATGCATGGAAATTATATTGAACTACAATTTTGAAGTAGATTTGCTATGCTAAATGCGCGCGTGAAAAATAGCTTATTTCTTTAATGCGTGTGAGGTTTTATTTGAACATATGGTCACTCGTGAAGTACTTTAGCACAAGCTCCAATAATTTAAATTCACTAAGAGAACGAATCATTGATACTCTAGGCACGCGTATCCCACCAGATAGCGGCGACTAGCAAAATCTTTAGCCTTAGGTTGTTCGTATATTGTAAAGAAATTTACCCAAATCGAATCGAAGTGTAATTTAATGCCTAATTGTTTGGAAACCGTGAACGGCGTCCTTTAATATTTAATAAATAGGACATACCAAGCACGAATGTAATGAAACATTCAAAGCATAATATGTTATGTCTAGCTCTTAAATAAACAAAAAATGCAAATGAGTTCTAATTAAATACACTCATTATTATTCCATATAAAGTCAATCACATTAATATTTAACACACAAATAAATGTAGTAAAATATTTCCCCCTAATTTACTGTTTTTACGCACGATCATATTTGCTTCAGAAGTATCCATTTAAAATGGTGTCGAATAAAACTATGCGATGATGGTAGTAGCTTACGATAACATTTTATCGTACGAACGTTTCGAGTAAAGACACCGGGATACTTTAATCCCGCGTTTCTAAATACCACTTTTTGCAGTCATGCAAATTAGGCAATCGAAAACGTGACAAATGATTTTAGAAAATTATATCCTTTAAAAAAATTGTCCTTTAAAAAAAGGGTAATCATTTATAAATCACTTAAATATTTATTAAAACAATCGTCATGCAAATTTAAGAAAAATTAAAATATTTTAAATTATAAAACTCTGGCAAAGCACACAAATATAGGTCGTAACTTTATAAAATTTATAAATTTAAATTGGCAAACAAATTATTATACACGTATTTAGCAAAAATAAAATTCTATATAAATACAATAATTAACAAAGAGAGGCAACAGTTTAACACAGAATCTGATACTTACTTTCTTAAGATATATAAAATATCAATATATGAAAGTAAGTTGTATTATATATTATAAATATTATACGAACAGCAAGAGAATTATTTAAAATATAATTAATAATAATAAAAATAATTTAAAGCGTTTTAGTTATTTTTGTAGATAACTTCTATAATTTCACGTTTCAATAATCATAAAGGCTGTATATTATATAGTTTTCATATAGATTGACCCCTTTAATATACCTTAAAGTAATTCTGAAAAGCAAAGCATAAATTATATCTATTTTGACCGGTATCAAAGCAAATAAGCAGAATAGCTAATAAACATTAAATAATGAGCCAGTTTACTTAAGGAATAAAACGAGAAAAATACCAACTCTTTTGCAAGCAGATGCTGTATAAATTTTTAATAGGAATAATATGTCTCAGTATATAACAACTTTATAATAATAATCGCACTCATATACCGTACCATGGGTTGCGTCTAAAACACCCTTTTTAACTGAAAAAAAAACATAAGGAATAATAATTTAATATTATATTACATATATGTACGTATAACCAATATTTCGTCAACAATCTCTTTTTGTGACGAATCTGGTGTTCATTCTACTTTCATGACTATTTAAAACTTTCACATTATCTCGTATTAAACTTTACTAAACGTTTACCTACCTTTAATGATTATAAAAATATACTTCACTAGAAAGACAAGTTTTCCACTCAGGCAGTAGATCTTGCTGGTTCATATACTAAAACTACTAGAAACCATAAAAAGTAAGACTGTGTATTACATGCAAACGACATTCGAACAGTTTATTGCAATAATACTTTAGCCTACATGATAAACTATACGCAGAAAATCCGCCACAAAAATTATAAGAAATGTAGCAATGGAAGAAAATATCAAAACATTATAGTTGGCTAACAAGCGAGTAGAAATATTTAAAAATACGCTATTAAAATTAATTGTTTTAAAAATAATAATAAGCTTTTTACACAGCTATATTTAAAAAACGTGAGGCAAAAACCATTTATTAAATACCGCTTTCAATATAAAATTTCGTACATCTCAATTTGAAATTCAAACAGTCATACTTCATATTTATCTATATAAGGTCAAAAATGACTCTAACTAATATACGACTAATTAAGACACTCCAATTTGTTTCGTTGCATACAAAACTACGAGCAAAACCAGTCATTAGCGCTTCAAAAATTCCTCTAATAAGACAGACAATAATTGTGCGCTAAAAAAGGAAAAATTTGTACATAATAATCGTATTAGTGATATCTATCCTATGCATTATAAATAGTAGAATGTTTCACTAAAACTAAATGCATCATTTGTTAGGTTAACACGATGCTCTATTGCGGCCTTTTGTCCGTCACTAAAATCAACAGTGCTACAGACAGAACTACTGGAACACACCCATGGTTCTTCTCTACTCACCAGAGGTAGTCTCCACATTGAGGCCAGGCTGTAGCTCCGGCAACCAGGTGGCTTCGGCGAAGTACGGGTCACCCCCGCAGCCCGGACCCATCCGCTCCACGTCCAGCAGGCTCGCACTCTCCCCGTCCACTGAGCGACCGTTGCTAATGGACACGCCGAGACATCTGCGAGGTCAATGTGGCAACGGATTATAGTTACCATTAATGCTCACTTATCCAATTAAGGTGGTTTACTAATTTATTTGTGCGAAGGGCTCGCTAGTGTATGGAATAAACAAAACTTCCCCTTTGAGCCAAGAAAGACCGCGAAAACTGATAAATTTCTACTTTGAATGATGCCTTTTAGCTCTCTTCACTTTCTCAAAATAAGAAGGTATGCTTTTATTCTTGGTTATCTTCAATAATTGTCGCCTCACAAACAAAATACAGTCAATCAAAGGGGTCTGTTTATCCCCGTGTAACTTAGCAACTTGATCCACACATATGAGTTTCGATTACTATCGCTCAACCTAAATTGCTTTCATTCACATATTCTTTCAAATAAATTCGCTAATATTTGTTATATGACTGAAAAGTGTTTTATCTATAACAAACAAACGAACAGCTCAGTTTAGCTAAAAGTAATTAAACGGTATTCTTAATACATTTCTAAACTATATTAATAGTTTCGATTAAACCAAATATTTACTAGAAACTACCGAATATAGTTAAGTTAGTATGAAGGAATATTTCCAATAAAATAATTCACAAAATATAATGTAATATAATAGGAAATACAGGAAAACAGGAAAACAGTACAACAGACACAAATGATGCCTTTATGCAGCCGAGGAGAAGTTATAGATTGTTGATATAGGATCGATTCTCTTTAACTATTGTTCGGTTATATTAATTGAAAATCAATATCGATTTTAGATTGTTTAATGTAGACTCACCTTTAATGTAGGCCAATTTTATATATCATTCCTAGTATACATGTTTGTAGTGTTTTGTTTTATTCTTGATGGGAAGAGATTTTGTAACTCTCTATATTGTATATTAGATATTGATTCAAATATACATTAAATACTATATATTTCAAAACGAAAGAGGTACTTCAATAAATATTAAATTATACATAAAAGTAAAGACAAAAATATTCTATTCAAGCTCATAACATCTTTTCATGATCGATATTTTGAAATGGCGAAAAGTATTATGAAGAGAAACTTTACAACATTCAAACCATTGTAAGATATACTAATAAAATATTACTTGCAGAGAAATGATTTTTTATATTAGAATGATTTAAGATACATTATTATAAAAAGTTGTTTTAATTAGACAGTTATATCATTCCATTTCAATGCTTTTTTCAATGCATGTTAATGCCATGCCACTAGATGCGTGTAATACATCAATATTGACAGTAACATTTGTGAGAATTTATTATTAATAAAATCGATACATTAACTTAATAATATAAAACCTATTAGCAATATGAGGATAATCGTGAGGTGCTGAAAACTATAATATTAAAATGAGGGAGAAAGAAGATAATTATTACTAAAACAATATCATAATTTCATAATTTGAATGACGAATAATCGTCTTTTGCAATAAGTATACAAAACTATTCACAAACCTTTCAATCTTCAGTTGATCCGTATTATCTAAATGACCTAGAGTAATAAACAGTCGTTTCTCCGTGTTACGATGGAGACAGAATATTCTATCCTTTTCTTTGGATACGGGACTGAAGATTCCACGGCCTCCCTCGTCCTCTAGGATGTCAACGTTAACACGGAACCTACAAAACAGTTCAAAGCGAATGTAGAGTCGAATTCCAGAGTCGAATGTATAGCGACCCGAAATGGTTCGTTTGGTTTAATTGTTCCACTTTGAGTGTATTTATTTAATACAGATTATGTGGTTAAATAAATTAAAATATATAGATATATAGTAACAACGAGATAATAATTGAAGAGAACCATCATCATAATATAATTTTTGCGTATACAGATTCATATATGAAGTGCCACTTTGTATAAAAGATACACAATGAAAATACTTACATTTTTATAAATAAGTTTCCAGAATAAAGTACTCATCATTAATTATTAGTCGGAGAGTCATAAGTTATATAACAGAATATATAAAAACTGATAAATTTGACATGTCTATTGCCTAGAATTCAGAATAATAGCGAGTTCTAAATCAAGCAAAATTTATAATAGCAAGACAATAGTAATAATAGTCCAAATAATATTAAATTCCATTAAAATAATAGAAAAATATCACAGAATACATTTACAAGAAATTTAAGTTGAAAATTCAATTTGTATTTGCTGTATTACGTGTAGTCAAATGCAATTAAGATTGATTGAACAATATAACATGTTAAACTACACGTACTACTAAAAGTATCTTGCCTCCTCTTGTTTATGATAACAAAACTCCCACCACGTACCAAATCGTTAAAATAGCGTGTTAGCTTTGTCTCAATAACACTTGATACACTACCACATCCTATATATTTGTTGCACACCACGGATGCCATCCGGATAACCCAGACATGACCCATTTCATATATAAACAATATTAATTCATTAGAGAGGGGCAAGGGATTACCAGTTAAGTAGAACATGTCATACAAAACAAAATAAGTAATAGTCCATCTAAGTAGAATAATAACATCAATAATACAGTTACAGAATATTATGCGTGGTTAGGTTATATAATATGGATGATCCTTTAGTTCAAACTTACATGTATGTAGAGATTCGAACTTGAATTCATAATAACAATATATTATTTATTAAAATATTATAAATGAAAACAGCACAAAATACGTAAGCACTCTGCATGTCTAATTAATAAACTTTCAAGTACAATTATTATTTTAAATTTTGAAAATAAATTAATATTGCTATATATAACAAGAAAAAGTACAAATCGATTTTTAAATGTAATATTGCAGGATTCTTGACTGCAGTTTAATTGAATCGGAATATTGATACACAAGAATAAAATAATTCAAGCTCTTCTTTTAACTATAGTGGGTCTAAATTTCAATAATTTAGATTAGACTAAGAGGACTAAAATTTGAAATACTTTCAAAAGCAGATGCAATAGTCACTCACCCAATAACAATACATTGTGAGCTGGTATTGGCGGACGTGACGCTGGAAGGTTGGCCTACAAGGGTTTGCTTGTATTCCAAATGGACATAGAAGACCACAGCTAAACGACGAGCGATGAAGATCCGCTAGAAACAAAGCATACAAAGATATATTTGAAGTAGTTGAATGAGCTGGTATAGGTATTTGACTAACATCCTTGTATAACTAGTATAAGAAAATCATTAAACAAAATCTTAAGGTTGACAAGAAATCTGTAGATACATTACTGCGTTAATATATTAACATAACTATTTCTAATAAATAAAGTGAACAATAATAATATTATGTATACACTGTTCAAAGAAATATTGATATGCACATGAGAAGTTATTTGTTTTAAATGATAATTGTAAATATATTAAAATGCATATTATATCATAGGCAGTTTTCCCTCTGTTGCAATAGAGACAATTCCAAAAATTGTCATGTCTTCAAGTAGCGTATTTATAGTCCCGGAGATCTAATATGAATGTTCTTGATATACATTAAGAATATAGAATAAGTAGACCTTTCTATTTTACAAAATATGAGTGTTGATAATGTTAAAAATAAACGGAACCTACCCATAGTAATGTACTGTATTGAATTAATTCATGAACGATAGATAACACGTTTTAAGTTTTAGGGTACTCTATTTTTTACGCATTCAAATGCTTCATAACATGTAAGTTTACTTAACAATGATTTAAAACAAGCTTAAGTACATGTAAGTAGTTGACATACTGACATTTGAAACTGAAGCGGGAATAGACAAGTGGGTATAACTCGCGTCAACAGATGTGTTGATAGTATGCCAAAACAAGAATTGTGACGAGATTAGTTCATATAATCAATTCTAGGAATATGACACAGTATTTGAGAATATCTTACAGCGTATTTATTACAAGGAGTTATAGTATAAAAGATGAAGTTCATAAGTACAACTGCTTGCTTTATCTAAATAAGCATGCAATCTAAATTAAAGACCTAAAATATAGAATTATCAATTTTGTATCAGTTGTTTATTAAAATGATTGAGAAAATATTTAGAAATTATGCAATATACATATTTTATATGTGAAAAATAACAACAAAAATTATATTGCAAACAAATGACACAAATATTGTGGGACATTCTGAAAATTTTATTTGTTATTAGCATAATTTACAAATACTTTATTAAAAAAATGCAGACAAGAAAATGATTGTCACTATATAGGTATAGTTCCGATAAAAACAATTACAAGATTACTTCAGTGTTCTTACAAAATTATATATAAAAAGTAATTCAAGAAACAGTTTGAAAAGATTTTAAAAATTTAAACTGAAAATATACAAAGAATGCGCTGGATGTATAAATATATAAAAATAACTTTCCGCCTTGTAAAGTAAACATAAAAACATAAAGTAAAAACATAAATAGTTTTCAATAGATAGTTATAGATTAAGAATAGTTACATCAAAATTTCAACTATAAGTGAATTACCGGACTGTAATTATTTTCAAATAAAAGTAATATTAATCTCTTTAAATAGTAAAACAATATATATATATAAAAATTTTAATGCCTTCGATGAAAACGTAATTCCGAGTAAAATAAATGAACTCTCGTATTGAAAAGAGACGAGTATACTGCAGTCCCTCCTTACCTCTTGTTCAGAAGCGCAGCGGAACACATGACACTGGTGTTGCTCAGAAGAAAATAGAGTAGGAAGCTTGGGCAATAGACGTTTGCCTTTAACACCAGTGGAACTGTTATTAGCATCACCGGGAGAGAAGATAAAAGCGAAACAGTTTCCCCGCAGTCCCCAACGGTCCGATTCCAAGAGTCTGAGTTGTAGTTGGATCAGGGGGAAGGCGAGCATTTCAGACTGGTTAGCATCGGAGAGAACCCTACAAGTAGATACACAAGTGGAGGACAGAGAATTAGTGCCTTCTTATAGAACATGATAAATACAACAACAACAAAAAAAGTTTAAATGAATCCAAATATGAATATAAATGTATTCATGAATAAATGTACTTTTAGTATGCTTATATACAAATGCAGGACATTTAAACAATTAATCCTTCTCATCTGTAGTTTACAAGAGCCTATATCTTTAAAATCATTGAATTATTTATATTTTTAGACTAAACGTACTAATGCTAGTGATTATAATATATATATATATATTGACAACATTAATAAAATTCCACGTGACTTACTCCAAGGATTAATGTTTAAGAGTTGTGATATTCAATTTGAGTGTTCAAACAACTTACAAAAAGATTGATTCTTAACACAGTATAACAAAAAATAAGGTACTTAAGCTGCAGTAGCAGAGTCTGGATAAATAGACAATATTAGTTTAAAAAAGACAAGTTGTAATTACTTGTACTAAGCAGGAAAGGTAAAGCATTAGTATACAAATGAGCATGGAACATAAAAAGTGGTTAAGAAAAAACGCATAATTACATAAAAAGTAATTTTTTGGCAATAATTTCACTCAAAAAGTGTCAGTTACGCACTTGATAGATCCATTTGGAGAACTGGGGATGGACAGTGTTATCTGAAGTGTCTGCTTTGCCTCCTCATTGAGGAGTCGAACACAGTTTGCAATAACTGTTGGATCTCGTGGTGAGGTAATGGCCTTCATTCCAAGATAAGTAACATTCTTAAAGAGGAAGCTATTACTTCCTTTAATGTCATCAACTTCCATCATTCAACTTTTCTGCACCATTGAGAAGAAATAAAAGATGTCTAAGTATAACATATAAACTAAAATCATATTATAGAAATATATATCTAAAAAAAGAAGTTAAAATATAGTTTAATTTATAATATACATCAACTTTCTGTTAAAAGTCCCTGAAAAATATAATGAAAAGTTATTTTTTGAAACAGTTAAACCTGTCCACATATTTTGAGGGCATACATGTGGGAAACTTAAAATGTATCAATTTAATGTGCAGTTAAGAGCTAAAAAGATTTTGTTAAAGCACTTTTTTATAGTATATCATGACTAATGAACTCAATCAAAATTAATTAAATTTCTAGAAGATTTATGATTTAGTATTAAAAAACCGAACAATATGTATAACTGAATTTGGGTCAGTTAGTCCCAGGGTCAATCTGTCCCAGTGTATTTAAAACTATTTTAATTGATTAAAATTTTATGAATTACATTTATAATGTATGGTACTTCAATAGGACTAAGGAGAATTAATTGAATATGAATTTTCTTAATAATATTGCTTTATAATAGAATGGTACAAAAATAAGAAAATTCTTTCATAAAATAAGTTATCATAGTTGAAGATATATTAGTGGATAAATACTTTTTATGTTGACATAAAAAGGTAATGAAATATTTTGTCTTAGACAATAAAGTATATGAGGTTGTTCAAAAGTGTTAACTTTAGATAAATATTTGACATCTTTTCTGAGATTGAGTGCAGATCTTCTGGGAAGGTGTTAGACAAAACCTGAATTGTTTATTTAGGTACAACTCAATACTACCAATATCAGTACATAATATTTAATTAAACATATGTAGGGTATTTAAATGAAGAAGTGTTCCCTAAATAACAAAGCTGAATATTATGTGAAATACCCTATGTCTAATGAATCTTATAATTCCTTTTAGAAACTATTTCAAAGGCATACCTACCCAAAGTTTCAATATCATTTGGAACTAATATAATTTGCTCATGAAAAAAGCAGATTTTGTGAACTAAAATTAAATCTCTCATAATAGGTAAACAATACATTTTATATTTGAGTTAATGGAAAATATGGTAAAAAATATAAAAAACTGTCTTTTTAGCTCTATGTAGAATAACTGTACTGCATTTTTCTTTTGCCAATAATATGAAATATTGTTTAAATAAAAAAATCAAGATATATATAAATCATATGTGATATAGTGACATAAAGTATATATGATTTATTATAATGCAAACATAAATTGTTAATAAAAAATATATATTTAATGACTTAAAATATATGCTTTAAATCACCAGACAGAATTTGATCCACATGGATATAAAAAATAAATGGACTAAAAATGGTTTTAAGCTCTATGATGAAATTGACCATGACATTATCAATTTTCTGATTTTAATACTTAATTTTAGCTTTTTGTAGTCTATAAGTATAACTATATTATATGAGCCTTTAAAATTACTATATACTAAAGTCACAAATATAGACAAATAAAGAGCTAAACTCAATGACATTATTGGTCCAAGTTATTGTATCATAATTTAATCTGATTCTGACTTATCAATATCAAATAGACATAATACTCTTACTTAAATAATACTTATAATTTAAAGTAGGGTGGGGTGGGGTAATTCTGGGTATGGGGTAATTCAGGAAATTTTTCATTTTTGAAACCAGTTTGATTTTTACATTTGAAATATTAAAACAATAAGCATACTTTTTTCATGTACACTTGTATATATTTAAGTAAATAAATCAACTTAAATCAATCAGATTTTGTAGAATGGTCCCTAATCAAAAAATATATTTTACATAGTCTAATATGAACAGAAAATATTTTCTGTTTATTTATTTTCTATTTATTTACCTCTGCTATGCATAGGATTATAAAGAGATATTATGTCAACATACATACAGCTAATTGGAACATGCTGCATAGGTATATAGCAC
>JAYRBW010070595.1:0-26746 GCA_036023295.1 Invenusta paracnida | reverse complement strand
AGTTTTAAAACTTTTTAAGCGACTTAAAACCGGACTTAACACTTGCGTTTTAAGTGAGGTCAAAGAAGGTTTTAAGTAGCGATTTAAAACTTCAACAGGTTTTAAAACTTTTACTAAAACCTACTTTAACCTCACTAAATGTCTTATCCCTATACATTTAGAAAATTAAATCCAGTACATCTAGCATATATATATTTCAAATTTCCATTTTTAAATCGCAAGTGATTTTGTTACGTACTAATAAAAATAACAACAATATTATTTGAGTTGAATATTTTTATGCAATTGCAAGTCTCTACATACAAGTTAAGTTACAATATAAGTATTTATAGCTTCAACGTTGAAGATTTCATATGAGAAACACCGGTAAAACTACACAGGTACGTTTACACTGCTGGTAAGTGTGTAATTAATCTATAATACACAGGAAGGTTAGTAAAATGATTATTAAAGTTAGTGTAGTGCACGGTAAAATTAGTTATCTAAAGTCTCAACTAAATTTTCCATCGAGTTCGATTCTTCACATCTCATTCTTAATTTGTATAATATATGCACTACAGAAATATACATATCGAGAATAAAAACTATATAGTCAATTGTTGAGCAAATAATATGCAAATTGATTTATATTATTAAAATATTTTGCATAGCGAAGTCAACGTATTAATTAAATATAATTAAATATAACATTTTATTTAAAACAAGATATACAATTCAATGAATGTGGAATTGTCATAATTCTACTGACGACATCATATATTTAATATTTATAACTGGTCTACGATTATTTTAAATACAAATCTGTCAGTTATAGTTTTCAATTGTATGTTTTCTGATGCACATGAAATTTCATTTTAAAACCACCCCTCCCCGTCTTAAATAAAAAAAAATCATTTATGTAGTACATCTCATCGAACTCAGTTAATCTCTTTTCTTTCCGTGCCCGATCTTTTGCTTCGGCGCTATCAGGATGCCGTTGCTACCTTTTCCAAAGCAATGGTGGAAGCTCAGGTGTCTTTAAATCACCCAACCATCCGCATCCCTATCCACCCGATCTGGGCTGTGTTGTCTACACCTTCGTGGGCGATGTTAACGAACTGGTTGAAATCACGTTCCAGACCTTCGATATGACCTCGGGAACCAAAATTAAGTGAGTTTTTATTGGTTGCTTTGAGGGAGGTTCTTGCAGTCAAAACTGAATTTTCTATTTCTATTTCTAGTTTTGTACGAAGATTACAAAATTTCGTTGCAAGAAATACAATATTTTGTTTATTTAAAAAGTTCCATTAAGATTATTTTAATGAACCTCAAATTTATCTATTCATTATATTCACATCTTTCTAGTTTCTATGATTATCATTACCATAAAGAATTGATTCATTGCTTAATTAATTTGTATTGACGTTGTTTTATGTATATATATACTAAAAAGTAATGTAATTTATTTAGCATCTCAAAATATATTATACTGCAGATATATAATAAACATTATTGAATTAAGTATATTTTAATTGCCGCTTTTACATGATATTCATACTTTTGTAAAAAATTGTTTACAACTATAACTTACAAATTAATAAAGTTTTTCACCAGTTAATATAAAATGAAAATATGAAAATATGCGATACCTGCTATATATAACGTTTTTCTTATTTTTATGAAGTATTAATTTTATTTTTCATGTATACTTCATCTTTAGTGTCTGACACAATTAAAAAAACATAGACCTATAATTTTGTAACTTATGATTAAGCAATAATATCGATATAATCAATATTATTACAAACTGCGTAGTATGGTAAATATGGTAATTCAATGATTAACATGTTATAATAACTTGTCGCAGTATTATCAGTAACAATATAAAGTTAAAGAAAAATAATATATATTGGTATATAACCGAATAAATTACTTTATTAAATATATTTATCACCAGTTTCAGGTGAACTTAATCGTTTAAATATACACAAATAATTATATAAATACATATATATGTATTTATATTTATATTTAATCATATATTATTTACTCAATTAATCGAAAGTGGTTCAACTCTAATTTCCACTTTAAACAACACTTTAATTTAATTTTAGAATTATTCAGCTAGCTTAATAATTTGAGCCAATTATTTATTAAATAATTTCAATCCATCATAAAGCTACATAATATGTATGTCAGCATGACTCTTAAGTATATATAATCTAAATGTTGTCAATATTTTAGTATTGAAGCCATGTTATATCAGTATCATTGCAAGTAATGTAATACTTAGCAATATAGCATCAAATGTATAGTCTTAATTTTAAATAAAAATACAAATATTTAAACGACCAGATTTTCTCGTACATGTAGAAATAACGTAAATGATGATTTTTACAGTTTTTAAATTAAACTACAAATAAACATAATTTACACATCTATATACATAAAGACAAAATTAAAGACAAAATTTAAACAAATAATTGTCTATTTATAATTTATGTTTATAAAATATTATTTTGCAGATTACATTCACAAAAATAACATATAAGTGTACGATAAAACACAAAATATATAGAAAAGGAGATATTCATTCTATTCTAAACGATGACATTTTAGAATGATTTTTTATATGTGTAAGTAATTTCTGGTTTTCCTAAACTATTGCACTATATAGAAAAACCTTTAATTTAAGTAAATAATTACGTGTATTTATATGTTTTGGTTTTAGTTTAGACTTTGTGTCTAGATAAATAAAGATTCAATATAAAGTAAATGCGCTAAATATATTATAACATTTTTCATGCACCTTAGCGGTTTTAAAAATTCATTAAAAGTGAGTTTTATTTTTATAAGACTGGAAGCACTAACTAATGATTTTCAAATATTTTTTGGAATGTATACATCTATAAGTAATAGGTAGACTCTATTGTATACCATTTAATAACATATATTTGATTTTTACTATATGCTCCAATTTAATTGAGTGTTTTGTCGTTCACAAATGTGGATCTATGCTAACACTAAAAAAAAGGATCTTTAAGGACTCGTCTTAAACAACTTATATTTTTAACTTGTTCTAAAAGTCATCTAGTGATATTTTGATGAAATATCTCATAAAAAATATTGCAAAGCTCGTACAATAATGCATTTTATACTATTTAATTATTTTTTAAACAATGACAGGTGAGTGTATAATAATAATAATATGTTTTAGCATAATGTTTACTATATCATGAAGGTTACATTTAAAAATAGACAAATTATTTATAATTAAAAATTCTCAAAAAGACATTTGTATTTATTAAGACAATACATAATGCGGTAGATTTAATACAATAAAAGTGCTCTCAGTAAAATTTATCTATCAACCAAATCATGTTATAAACATCGAGTCAGAATATATCGATTCATAGACAGATTTTTCCCATGCGTTCAATCGGCTTTTGCTCTTACGAAAATCTGGCTTCTATATAAGATGAATAAGTTTAATAAATATTGTATATCCATACCCTACATCGACGCGCTCTCTAATACTTTCCCGATTCATAAATCCATTAATTTCGAAAGCAAGCTATTATGCATACATCAAGTCATCCATTCTAATTTTTCTTTTAATAGCGACATTACAGGCGCTGCTGGGGCTGTTCTTCCTACACCTTTTAAGGAAGAGTAACACCAACTCTACTTATAAAGAGAGTTCGAAAATATATTTAAAATCAATATTTCACGATGCTCTTTTTGTCAAGTAAAAGTTTTCTTGAGAATAATGAACAACGTTATGTTTCTGTCCGTAAACATATAGACAAAACAAGTAAAGAATTACTATAAATATTTATATCAATTAAGAACTCTTTCCCTGGATTACAAAACATGTTATTTCATTGTTTTTTACTCCGTAAATTTACTTAAATTGTGAAATAGGGCATTTTTGCTGACTATTATTTCGCTTACTCAATTATATATGCATTTGGGATGAGAATATATTAAACAGTTTTTATATACTGAAAGAATTCTTTAAGTTGTATTATAAGTTTTGTAAGACGATTCCTCAATTGTATACCTTTCTGGCTAACTAAAGAAAGATGAGGTTGTCACTTGAATTTCGGTGTCTAACAAATCAGACTAGGCACTCTCAAGGGAGGAAAGAGAAGAGAGAGGGGGGAGCAAAAGTGAGCCAACTTCTTATGTTTAAAAAAATGTGCAAGCGAGAAAGAAAGACAAAAAAGAAATGAGTAGAAGAGATTTTCTCGTACATTTCTCATTTGGCAGTTCAGTCAATATCATCCCAACATTATATATACCTATATTTATATAATGTAGTACTTATACGCATATGTATAATGAACGTGAGGAAACGTAATCTTACTGTTTTTCTTTGCTATAAAGTCTTAATTCATTCATCGTGCGCTCGAATGTAAAATGAAGACTTGACTTTCTCACCCTCCCTCTCTTATGTATAATAAAACATTTGGTTTATATTTTGTATTTCGTGCGCTGATTACACATTAAATCTCACTATTACTTTCTACAAAATTATACACTTCACGGCAAAGTTGTCTGAGCCATGTGATTGAAGGTTCGCGCAAATTTCGTCATATTATAAGTAAAAAATCTTCAATAATACTTCATCTCTAGAAAATAAACAATTGTGATTTTTAGTTACTATATAAGTTAGATAAAGACTATTTTTAGATATAATCGTTTAATGTTTTATTTAAGCAGTACCGGCTATTATAGTGATTAACGCAAACAAAACTAATCATTACAAATAATTAAATCTCTTGTTTAAACCATAAGAAGGTGTACTTTATTTAAAGCATTTTTATAATCATCATTTACTTACAGTCATTTACTTATAGATAGTCATAATAATACATCCAATGAGCTCACAAACAAAGCTGTGAAGTACCGTTATAGTTTTTACTGTCAAATTTTCAACTTTATTTTATAAAATATATGTAATTATTATATAGTAAAATGTTATGGTTTTATAATACAATTTAGAGTAGTAAGTTTATTATCTGTATGACAACACTTTTCACAGTGATATTATAAGATCATCATGTTGTTTAATAAAATACACTGGTATTGTATATAAAATCAATACATACATATAAGACCCAACTAAGGATTATTAAGCTTGTTTTTATTATCTTAAATAAAATTTGAACCAATTCAATTAATTACCAACCTTACTATATATTTTTTATACCTTTGTGGTCAATTACAGGAACACAAATATTAATTTTGAATGTAATTTTGGATATGTATAATGTTAATAATAAATACCTAATTTAACTCTTTTTAATAATGGACCAGAAACAAAACTAAATGCTTTATGAAATACTTACTAATCTATGTATAATATAAATGCAATTTAAATTAAAAACAAAAACTATATTTTTACAGCCTATAAAATAAATGTTCTGCCAATGTTCAAAATCTTCGTTCTTTTTTTTACAATTTTTCAACATAAAAATATACTTAGTAATCTTTTAGCTATTGCAATTTTTGTCCTAATACATTTCAACGAAGTTATTGAAATTCTGTTATTTACTTCTTGTGGTATCTGGCAACTTAATCAGTTAATCTAAACTTCTCCCAATTTTAATTGTTCTGGTTAAACGTAACATGCTTACCTCAAAGGCACCTGGGGCTTGGATATTAAAATCTTTATAAGTGGATCAGGTGTATGACTTCTTTTAAAGAATCTATAGCAAATTTGTTAAACTAAATTTTCAGAAACATTGCGGAACGTCAATACTATAAGTATTTCATTTTTTGGAAGAATATTCTTTTCATGAAGTCAATTGGAAGAATGCGGATCAGTCCCATAAGTCAATATCAAACCCACACCTTCCCTCCTCTTAATATTTGTTCCAGGAAAATTCATTTATGTAATTGATATTGACTATTCCACGCACGCCATTATTTCCCATTGTGCATCCTCCAAATATCGTCTCCTCCTTGATTATCGTACAAATGTTTTGTCTACTCTATAATATATATATATGGGTAATGGTTTCTATACGCAGGTGATAGAATGTGATAGAATTGCAGGGGATAAAATGAAGTATGGCAATTACTTGCATTTCTGAGTTCTATTTTTTGACATTTTTTGTATGTCTAAAAAATATTTAAAACCATCAAAACATATAAAATTATTTTCAAATTTTTAATGCGTTTAGTCAGGTATGTTTAAGGTTTACTTATATGTCAGGTATGTATGTAAATATGTATATGTAAACTATATAAATATGTATATACATACTTGTATAAAAGCAATTTTTTTATTTACTAAGAGAGCAGTTATTATGTCCATAGAATTGTTTGTTTCAAGTTCACTGAATCTTCCATAAGATATCACATGTGGTGCACAGATATTTTTAAAGGAATATATATATGCTTTTTCAGTTATTGATCAAATGCATAAAACTCTATAGCAGGTGTTTGTAAAAATTAGAAGACTATAATATTTATTCTGAATTTTGTAAGTATTACAGATATGTATGTATAATTTTTTCTCCGTTAAAACATTGTTTTACATTAACACAAATAATTCAAGTTTCTGAATTGTCAACTGAAACATAACTATATAAGATAATATATACAATTTCCCCTGTATTTGCAGTGCACAAATTACAAAACAATTTTATTACATTCAATTATGATCAAACATTTAACTGATTTGTCTTTGTAACAGTTCCATGTTTAAAATATAAGTATAAAATGATCCTCATGACATTGCAAGTTATTTTTATAAAATTCAAAAAAAAATTAAACATTTTCTCTCTATGGAGAACAAAATCTTAACACACCGTCATGGAAGTAAATATAGCTTATTTAACAGTTATTTCTATGTTTTACGTTTCACTGATATAGCAACAAGTTATCCTGTCATCCGTTTAATCTCGTCCGACTCAAATCTCTGTATTGAGCACGATTCAAACACAAGTTTAGTTTTCTCTTTCCTTTTTCATACTACATATATACTATTGACGACAAATGTAAATCAAATTAATTGCAACTTGATTCATGTGTATCAGCTTCCATAGATGATCATTGAACTAACCATTCGTCAACTTCTCTGCCTGTCCATTCCACTCGTTTCGTCTATATCTTGTCTCTCTGTCTATATATATTCACATTTTTCTCGTCTACGCTTCCTCTTTCTTCTACTTTCAAGTTCTGTATTACGATAACAGAAGATCAGCGTTCTTCGAATTCTTTTTCTGGGCCAGCAACCGCATATATGTCGATGTATACAATACCTAACCTACTATGAGATGTATAAGTGGATAAAATTAGGACCGCATCCATTCTTTGCAAAGCAAACCTTCTTAGTAGCACAATGTCGAGTGTAGTTGACGTATTCTCTTTCGTATTGCTGGTAAACTACTCGAAAATAACACTATGCGATAGTAGTCTGGTGTGTGATAGACGTACAATATAGTTTCAACGGCTATATCCTACCATATACATGTCTGTGTATCAATTGCGCATATACATATGTACTATTATGTACTACTCATTGTAGTAGGAGTATAAAGCTATAGTCTTTACTGTATACCCACTATCATCCAGTAGTTCTTTCAACTATCACAGTAAATATAATACCGTCTTTGGAATAGTCAAGATAGCAATGAGAAAAGGACAGATACAGGAAATAGATGCACAAGAGAAATCCTGTTTAACTCACTCATCCTGCGTATATACTACTATTTCTGTTGTCTTCAACAGACCTAATTCTGCATCGTATCAGAAATTTCTACGGTAATTCCCTACGGGTGCGTTTTGTACGAATCATGCTACCATACCCCGAGGGGAGTACTATGCATAGGTATCTTACAGTAATAGAGGATTTACAGTACTTTATTGAACGAATTTCGTGATTATATGTATTGGGTTAATTGAATCTTAAATGTATTTATGAATTTAGCAAGGTTTTCATGTGCAAATAATTATGTACTACTTTCAATTATTACAGAATCAGAAATATGAAACCTTATATCATACTAATAACAGTTAATACATGATTAACACTGAGATATAACGTATTAAAAAACCGCGAATAATGAAACAGAGTAAAATTTTAAAAACACATTAACAAGATGATACGTTGTGTTAATTGGTAAACAAGATTTTAATATTGCTTATACCAGGCTAATAACATTTTTGGAAAACGAGTAAGTTTATTTTATGAAAATGTCCAAGTGGTCAATAAATATAATCATTAAAATATAATTTCTTTTAAATGAATTAGGATTCGTATGTATGAATCAAATTCTTCATATTGTAATATTTATGCATGAATGTGCATATAGTTAAGCATTTGAAAACTCTAAAAGCGATAAGACAGACATGTAATAAAGAATTTTAAATATTTTCTGTATTAGTTATTCAATAAAGCTGCACTTTTGATATTTAAATAAATAATGATTCATAATTAAAATACCAAGTGTACTATTGTCATATGCTTATGATTTTTAATGTATAATTTATTCATATGCTACTGTATTTTTAAGGTAAAAGCAAATACCTTATGCTTCGCTCATTAGTATTGTTAATAAAATGCATAGTATATTTAATAACTACAACTTTGTAAATACTTAAGCTCGTATTAGTTCTTAAATACATATTTATTATAAAAATACATTAGCTTGATTAAATTACACTTCAAAAACCATATGTATATGACTATATAGCTATTCATATAATCACGAATCATAAATCATTAAACTATTGAACTTTTTTCTGAGTAGATAACCAAATTTAATATGCTAGTTAGGTATATCTTTGAAATAATTTTTTTTAACGTTCCGATACCAGATTTTACTCTTCAACATTTATAACATTGTATTTCTTGTAACTAAACGAGTTATCCTTATTTATTATTGTTTATGATTGTGTTTCCAATGATGTACTAAGTAAGTAAACACATCGTTTTAGGGTATTATTTAACCATTTATCTATTAAGTTTTAGTGAAAAGGTTGAAATCGACATATCTAGGCATTTTTACGTCTAAACATACTTTTAGTGTATATAGGGCTTTGAATAATTTGAATCCCTCCAAATCTACGGGCAGTGATGGCATCCTCACAGTTATCTACAAAAAAGCTGCACATCTTCTAGCTGGTCCATTAACGTATATCTTTAATCTGTCGATCCATGAATGTAGTTTTCCCGATATGTAGAAATACGCCTGCGTCATTTCTGTACCAAAAGGTACTAAAACTGACCCATTAAATATTCGCTCAATCTCATTGCTCCCTGTGTCCTCTAAAATCCTTAAAAAATCGTACTTTAGCTCCCCTTTGTAAATTTATTGAACATTTTGATACAACCCAATTCGGTGTTCGAAGAAATTCGTCCACCACGTGTGCCATTATATTGCTTTTTCAACATACTTTTTTTATTCTTGAAAGGAATGACGACGTCGTCAGCGTCAGATTATTGCCTACGACTATTTCAAGGCCTTTGATGGCTTAAGCCACCAGCATAAAATCGAGCGATTGCAAAAGACTAATTTTCCATCTCCTTTTACCAAGGGGATCCATAACTACTGTCAAACCGTACTCAATCTGTTCGACTTGGCAACACCGTAAGCTCAATTACAGTCGTCACTTCAGGGGCCAGGGATCAGTCCTTGGCCCAGCTCTCTACCGCCTGGTTGCCGGGATCTCACACCCACCTCTCCAAATGTTAATATTGTCAATTTTATCGACGACACAATTCTCATCCTCCAATTTCCCCAGAACCAACTGAAGTGGACATTTCGATCATTCTTAGATAACATCAAAACATGCTCCACTGGTCTTCAGCTCATAGCTTCAAAATTAACATTCAAAAATGTAAGTCGCTCTTCATCCGTAAGTCTCCAAATACTCAGCCCGTTCCTTTGTCGAACATCTAAAAAGTAAACGTCCTAAAACTCCTTGGCTTTACTTTGAACGGCAAACTAACTTGGAACTCCCATATCTCTATAGTGTAATAAACTCTGCTCCCCAAAAAATTTACGCGTTCAAAATACTTCGCAGAATCTTAGATATATAGACAAACTCAAAATAATCTATTATGCTCTTGTTCGCAGCTTAGTCGAGTATGGGACCCCTTTATCTGTTGGTATGCAAAAGAACGAAGCAACAAAATTTGAGTCCGTTCAAAAACGCTTCCATTGATTCATCTGCAACAATTACTCTTTTTGCAGCGATTTTCCAGCCCTTTCCGACCGACGAACTACTGCTGCCATGAAATTACTGACTAAAGCCACTGCTGCTATTGATCACATTTCAATAATGTCATTTTTTATGGCAGTTAAAACGGTCGCCTTCCACAACCACCATCGAAAACTACTCGGTTCAAAAATGCTTTTGTTCCTTTTCATATTTTCATATTACTTTTGCCCTTACCAATAACACAATCATTGTCTAACTTTGCCTGCTCTTTGTGTAAATCACTTTTACACTGTCAACTAATAACGCTCTACGTCTTTAAGTATAAGAATCGACTAATATTTATATTCCAATTTTGTCTATCTTCTTTTTGTCTGCCTTCTAAGTCAACCACTATTCTACTATTAACTACTATTTTGAGTCATTAAGTATTATTATCTACTAATTATGTATTTTCTTATCTTTTCCAGTATATAAATTTTAATGTTCCAATTTTCTATTTTCTATTTTCTATTTTGTAACTCTTGCCTGTCCATGCTGTCGTGATTCTCATTTCCTCAAATACACAATTATTATTATTATTAATACTTGATAATATATCCATTTATATCTGACTAAATGAACTAAATTAATAGACGTACCATCATTTCTCATAAAGAGCAGGTTATACACAATACAGACATCCTTTTATGGCGCCTAATTTCATCATACACTCTTTTTGTCTATATTTCTACAATTGACGCGTATAGGTACTATATGAAGTAATAGAAAAAGGAAGATCACAAAACTGATTAATTTTAGAGGGTGTCTGCATCTATAAGCATATACATATATATGCGTAATCTTTAAAATGTATAAGGATGCCAATATAAAATAGTGTTTTGAACCACTTTGCAGTTGACGTTAATTTACACACCTCTGTATCTATAGTCACATAACAGTCTCCATTATAATTAGAAATCTGATAAATTCTTGAACAATCGAGGTGGGTGGGAAAAATGGCTGAGGAAAATCTGTCTCTAATTGGACAACTATACTTCAAGTATTGTGTATTATAATAAAATGAAGAGTTCAAATTTTATTTATTTACTTACAAGATTAAAAGTTGTCAACTTTTACACTAGATTTTTGTTTTGAGAAGTAGGTTTATACTATTAGGTTGAAGTTTAAATAATACAATATATTTTTATCTAACTTGGATGTTTTAGTTTCAATAAGGAATCAATTAATTAAGAATTAATTGAAATATTTATCCCCAATATTATAATCAGTTGAGAAACTTGATAAAAAAGAGTAGATGATATTTTCTATTACTTACATATACTTTATACTAGGCGATTTGTATCATTGGCATTGAGGTACTTAGTTGAGTCCGGTGTGTTCTTAAATACAGTCTTTGTTGATGGTGAATATCTGAGAGTGAATAAGCAAAGATATTTATGGCCGCCCCACTTTCAAGGAATGTTAGCTGTTGATCTATGTAGAGGATGGCCTTAAGATAACAGCACGAAAGTCGCAGATAGAGCGAGGATGACTGGAATGCCAGCGTATAGATTGGCTATGCATATTTATTTCTATTTCTGAAGGCCAGATTCGATTATACACCGGTTCTTGGTCATCTTTGGGGTATCCGGTCGAGCTACTTTTGAACAATTCTCCGGAGACCTCCACAGGCAGCTTGCTGTATGTGTGTATGTGTGTGTGGAAGAAATGTTGAAAATGAAACCGAACTTCTCTTTTTAGCTCACTTCTTATCCCACTTTCAGTCATATAAGAGTATATTATGAGAAAAATAAAAAGGGTACCTATACATATATGTATATTAACTTTTTCGAAGCGGTTTCAGATCCAACAACAGGCTATACCTATATAATATTTCTTGGTCAGATTACGACGTAAGAATTTGAATTGACTTTATCGTGGACTCACTTCGATATATTTGTGGTTTCATGTTAATAATTCACTTACGCTTTTATATGAGACTACAATCATCGTCAAAGAAATTAGGCTTGGATCCTTTTTAGATCTTCTTTATTGTTCATTCTGCGTAATAGATGTAGCTTGATAAGGTCCACTGTTTTAGATTAATCCAATTGCAATGATCTTGGTTTGATCACAATGAGGAATAAGAAAATGACTAGTTTTGCAACCCAACTTGCTCAAATATATATGTTAAAATTGACGACTTTTTAATAAAATTAGAATTTATTGTTTAAATTTACTTTCTTTACAAAGCATATAAATAAGTGTACGCATTAAACCTATTTATATTGGGAAGGCCCCCCTTAAGCATTTTTGCTGTGATTTATAAATGAACAAACGGAGCGTCATTAGTTTCTTTGACAACGTTAATTTCCTTGACTTTACCCAAAATAGAATTTTAAAACTTTGAGCGCTATATCTACTTTTGTGCACTCAATGGGTGCTTATGTGAACACACCCTAAAAATGCACCCTTTTTGAAAAATATGAATCAAAACATACTTTTTAAATAAAAGTGTATATTTTTTTAATTTTGATTTGGGTACTGATTAGTTTCATATAATAAAATAAATCATTAATAAAATTAAGTTGTCTTGCAAAACTATGTTTCTTTTTATTAAAAATGTATTATTCGAAAAATTAAACTAAATTATTATTTAACTTATTTTTATATAAATAATTTTGGAAATTGTTCAATAGAATATATTACAAAGCAAACAATTGTTGAACTACATGCAACATTTCAAAACAGTATTCGATTAGGAACCTTAAAAATTATAGGGAGGCTTATATTTTTTATAGAATTATAGATTCTGACATTATATATAATTTATACAATTCACAGGAATATCACTCTTTCAATTAAAAAAATATTTTTAAAAGATAAAAAATCCATTTTTTATTTCAAAATGATGCAATAGTGGACTTTATATCAAAACACATCGATTAAAATAATGCCTATTGAACAAAAACACTGTCCACCTCCTAAATATTAAAATTGAAAAATTATTAATTTATGCAGCATAAGTTCTTTACAAAATCCTTTTAAATCAAAATATTGTATAATACTTGATTCAATTTTAATACATTCACATAGTCTTATAGACACTATGTAAGGTACATAGGGTGCATAATTCATATTGAAATAGACTACGTTTAAAATTAATTAGTAAATGAAGATTCTTCTTTATTTCAACTCTAATAAAATTCCCTTTCCATCTCTGACATATTGGTTAGATTTCCAATGAGCAGGTGAAATCTTTTCGCGTGTGATGTCCGATTAATATAAAACTAAATTATTCCTCTAAACTCGCCTCTACTACCTCAACATAAACGTTATAATGCAGGTAGCCGTTGCCCTTCCGGCAAAGTAGGTTTTTACAGATTCATTTGTTCTTATTTTTCAGAATTAGTTCTTTTGGAGTTACATACATATATATAAATTCATTCATATACCTAATCAGTTTCAAGTTTGAAAGTATGTAGATAAGCGATAAAGATGAATTTCTTTTGATTTTATTGTTTTGCCATATTTACTATTAAATACTTTATTATAAAGTATATTTTAAATATGAAAATAACAGTAAAATTGAAAAATTCATTTCTATTTTTAAAATGTATCGATTTATATTGAAACCTATTTTGAAATCAATAACAGTTATTGATCTTCTAAAGTACTAGAATCAATTTGTGAAAATATGAACCTGACTAACACGTTTATGTATGACATAAATTTTTTTTGTATTATTTAAAACATGCACATATTTTCAAAATACAAGTTAAATGAGAATAATTTACTGATATACGTCATTTTCGATGTAATAATAATTCACAAAAAAATCAATTACGTATGCTATTTTATACATAGATTTTCTATAGTAGTTAAAAAACATACATATTTTCTTTACTTAAGTATATATATTTATAAATATATATTTTTAAATCTAACAATTATTTAATAAATTCTTTAAAAATATAAATATATACAAAATATACGTTCTCTCAATTCCAAAATTATTGTGTAATATTATTTTAAATTGAAAAGTGGTCAACACAGTTAAAATTGATTTACACTAAAAATGGTTACAAATAATAATACAAGTATTACTGGCAGAAAACTATTAAAACAGTAATTATTTTGAATAATTTACAATTATTGAATAAAATGAATGTCTGATTTTCTACTTCCAGCATACCTACTATATATTAGCAATACTAGAGAACTGTACAATACTGTTTCGACATTGTTATCTAGCTCTTAGTGCATATTATTAGCAATACTAAAGAACTGTACAATACTGTTTCGACATTGCTATCTCTCTTAGTGTATATTATTAGCAATACTAGAGAACTGTACAGCACTGTTTCGACATTGTTATCTCTCTTAGTGCATATTATTAGCAATACTAAAGGACTGTACAATACTGTTTCGACCTTGTTATCTCTCTTAGTGTATATTATTAGCAATACTAGAGAACTGTACAATACTGTTTCTACCTTTTTAGCTCTCCTCAGCGGCTCACGCCCCTCGAACTGTTACAAAATGAAATATCAGTATATCAAATAATAATGACATAATATGACTACTAAATTGTACATACATAGTAGAAAAATGGCAATTAATTGTATTAATTATTTTCACTATGCTATTTCTAAGTCAATACAATGTTTTTTTATTTAAAAATGCTCAAAATATATTAACAATAACCAATTATTATCATAAAATTGGGATTTATAAAAAATCTTAAAGGAATTAATAAAAATTTATGTTTTTGCTTCAATTGTCTAGTGTCTCTTTGGGGAAATATGGCATTTTGTATTTTCCAGAAATTATTGCACTAATAATAATCAAATGAATAACCTCTCTTCTTACCCTGGACACAAAAATAATGTCTGCATATAACTATGTATACCTCTATAAACATGTTTATATAACACACATAAATCAGACAGTTGAAGATAAATGTGTAAAAGAATGATTAAACGAAATCAGCGGAAGCATATCCACTTTTAAATTTATTTAGTTTTAATGTGTATAAAGGTTAAAATAAAATAGAAAAGAAAAGAAAAGGGTTTTTTTCAATTTCGATATTATACGAGTGTGTGCGAGAATGTTGGTCATTAAAAATTTATAAATTCTAACTGACAGATAATTGTTGTTTAATTTATTGTTTAATTTAATTAATTGAATTACATTGAATATTAATAAATATTCAGTATAGTTTCCAATATTTTTACAATTGTACGTAAATTGCACCATTGGTATTATACTTCCTTTGTTATTTATCAATTATAATTATATAATGTAACTGGATTTTATTTAAAGATAATATAATTAAATGAAATTAGAAAACAAATCTTGTTAAATTATAGTTTATAATTGTATTCTTCTTAGAGCATTTATTATGAATTAAAAGAGGATATTAAAAGAAATATGAATTTTTGGTTATAATTTATTGCTTTATCATACTCTATTTAAGTATGTCATTTAAATTTTATGGGATGATTGTCACTAAATTATAGTTTCTTATATGCATAGCATGAACCTAAAATATCGAAATAATTTCTGTAAATAAGCATTTTTAACTATGTTTCCATTAATTTGTGACTACACATGTTTTTAATAAGTTATTTTTAATATTATTACAGGAGAAAAATATAAATTGTAAATTAAAAGGCACAAAATATGTTTAATTCTATATGTATAGTACGTGATTAATATTAATATTAGTATTAATTTTCATTTAGTTAAAAACGGATAAGAAATTGTTGAATCCTTAGTGATAATTTACATTAGAAAATTACATAAATCAAGCAACTATACTCTATATGGAGAAAGAAGTACATACTAGAAGATTAAATTATTGTTAATTGTTGTCTGTTTCATTGGTTAAAGATATTAATAGTAAATTTAATTAAATGAATTGAAACAGAATACAACTAAACACGACAAAGTATGGTGATTTAACAAAACTGATAATTTCAGAAATTTATGATTTATGTTAAATTAATTGAATCAGTGCTCTCATTCGAAAAAGTTTTATCTTTCTACTATTATTAAATTAGTTATACTATACTATTTGATTATTCAGCACAAAGAATAACCGGAACCATAACTGGAACTATCAAGAATTAAGCAAAACTAAGATACTTTCTGTATCAATAAAATCTGAAAAAAACTAAATAATGAGAACTAGAAAACATTCTTCTAAAATGTCATTCAAACTTTATTTTTAAATATACTTGTTTCTCTCTAATAAATTTAACACGCTGGTTTCTCAGCATCTTCAGAGTCATATATATGCAATAAGGAAAGAACGGAATGATTTGATATGTATATGCATTTGTAAAATATAATTATAATCAGATGAGTGGGTATAGATCAATAAATGAAAGTAGAATTGGTCAACATATTTTATTTTATTGATTACACTATTAATTTATCTTTTTTAGCTCATTTTTGTTTTAGTTCATTTCAATTTTGATAACGTAGTAAATACACCTTATACTAAGTGCTACTGTTTGATAACCCACCCTGGCCATCTTAGATGCACAGATTTTCTCCGACTCTTCCTAAATTTGGACCGAGCCGAGCTGAACGAGGCCGACACTCCCAATTACGAGCTGTGTGGCTCCATGCCCAACCTCCCCCAGACCACCTTCTACTCGAGAAACCGGGTTCTGTTGGTGGAACTGTCGACTTCGGGGAAGGCGGGGAACCTCTACCAGGCCTTTACTGGCTCCTTCCGCTTCCTTAATAAAGGTAAACAGTGCTAAATAAAGTATTAATTTTCTTTCTGAAATACATTATACTACTGGTATGTTTACATAGATAGTAGTGTGTTATCCGTGCCACCATTCTCTGAAATGTTAGTTCTCCTAAAATTTTATTTCGAGACTAAGGGTGGAATGTAAGAGCCGTTTTAATTCGAGAAGTTCCTCAAAATTTAGTAGGAGACTTTCAACAAAGTTTGAACATTAGTAATAATAATAATAATAATAATAATAATAATAAAGTAATGTATATTTAAAATATTTGACAGAACACAAATGAGATTCATGAGATTCAAATGAAATTGAATGTTAATTCAAACGAAAACAATTTTCTTGGAATTGATACTCTAATAAATTCTTTAAAAATCGTTTTGCTTAGAATTTGATAAATCTATCATTTTATCAAATTATATTTTAGGCGGAAAACTTTCCAAGGTTTTGAGGAATTCCTCTAGTTAGGAAGATTTTCGTATCTCATCTGTAAAGTACAAAAGTCAAATAAACCCTTTCATACTTGACTTACATATTTACCAGTCAGGGACATGTGAAGTTTGTATTCCGTTTAACCTTTGAATTAGCGATGCTTATTTAGAAACTGAGAGGCTCAAACCTTTGAATCACAGTTTTAGTTATACTATTGAAATTTATAAAAACTAAATAATATGAATGTTGTGATTGACGCTCTATTTCCTAGAACGAGAATCTCAGTAAAGGGTTTGTGGCTAAATTAAGAAAGAGGATGTCGGTTGTAATTTGTCATTTGTAAAAACAAATCAATTAAAGCAAAATAATTAATAATATGAAAAGCAAAATGTGTAAGAAAATTACAAAAATATTTGTCAAACGTGATAACATCTAGAAAGCGTATATTTTTAAAATCTTATCAAATTTTAATCAAAGTTCTTCCGTTGTGAAGTAATTTTTCAGAAAAATATTAGAAAAAGTGTTATTAAACTGGATAATTATTTAATTTGCGAGAATAACTTGTTATGGCTAATATTTAGACTTCAAACTATTTTGACAAAGTACAACTATAGATATATAAGTTTTTTGTTTTGAAGTTAAAAAATTTAAGCATTTTATCGAAATTCAAAAAATAATATAGACCAAAATTTCGGCTTCTAAAAATGTTTTGTCAATTTCAAAATTATTTTAATTTAAATAAAAACTGAAGAAGGAAAAAACTATGATTACATTTTATTGCATCTTGGAGTCTAGATTAGAAGTTCTACGACTTTTTAGTATAATATCATGTACTTTTACATGTGTATATTTTTTATTAATTTATATCACTGTTAAAATAACTAATAATTCAGGACAAGCGTTGTGACTGCATTTTGTGTGTAGTATTTACACATGTGAAGGATTATACATTAGCCTATATGCAATCGACCGAACTTAACATGCAGTACATATATTGTTTAAATTATTTACATAATTTCAAATTAAGTTCCATAAAAATTATTCGTGATTGTCTAATTAATATTGATTATATACCTATATTATATGAAATCTATATTATCCATTTAATAATTGGTTGGAAAGTAAGTTAAATTTAAAAAATAAAACTGAAAATATGTCTAAATAATAGTTAAAGTGGATAAGTCATTTTCACCAAGAAGAGAAGTATCTTGATCGTGTCGTGTGGTTGGTTTATAATCTTCCTCATTTGACATCGAGTTAACCTTTTCATTTCATTAAGTCATTGGTACAAAAATCCTTTATTAAATAATTGAATAATTTCTATTGCAAAAAATCGGGTTTGCTACTTTTGTATATGGATATTTTTACTCGTCAGAATTTTCACAATTCTTGATACTTGAACTCTGTAAAATGTTCATGCTAGCCAGCTGATGTTCGTTAGTGCCTTATAAATTAATCATACATATTATGTAGAATGGCAATCTAAAATATTTCTATGAAAATTTTTGTGCATTTTGCAATTGTGATAAACATATATATATATTATTTAAAAAAAATGAAGCATTTGTTAATTTTTCTCAGATAGTCAATCTATATGTATATAAAGTAAAACAAATATCTATGGTTGGTACCTTATATTTATTTATTTGTTAACTATTTATATAAAAAAAATAATGACTAAAATGAAAAATGTAAATTATTACATAGTTTATCATGATATTTAATTCATCTTTCTCAGTTTTAGTTCTACTATAAATTCTAAATTTGAAGATTGTTAGGTTTATAATTATATGAACCTCTATATCGAACTATATATGAATTATCGAGAAACCTTAGTCAATACTATATTTTGACTATATACATCTGCATTATAGCATAATTAATCATAATAATAGATTTCTGACTGTATTATAGATAATAAAAATGTAATAATACTTTTCAAATTGGTTTCAAAACTAACTTATAACTGAGAATTATTAACAGTATGTAAAAGACTTATAAAACTCTCATAAATAGATGTTGCCTCTGAGGAATATTCTTTAGAACTTAAATTTAATATAGTATCATCTCAATATATTATTTTTTATATATTGTGCATAAATTACATTTTAAAATCTACAGAATTTCTAATTAAAAGTATTCACATTTATTTATTATTTCACGTAAGTAGATGTCATGTTTAGCATAAATATACATATATACTAATGTAAAAATTTTAAGCCGTATAAATATATAAATATAAAATATTTTTCTATTCTGAAGTTTATAGAGTCAAAAAAAGCATATTGCGGAATTTATCTATTAATATGAAATTATTTTTATTTGTATAAATAAAACCATGATTTACAACAAAATATACATGTAAAATTATGTTTGTTCAAATTATATTTACGTTAAACTCATATCAACCATTTGACACCTTTTTCATATTTCTAACGATATTATGACAATATTTGTTTTGGATATACTTTAACTTTTTATTCAAAATTATGTTTTAAATTTATTAATTTGTGCTTTTTTATGTTTAAGGATACTTTCAAAGATTAATTTAAAAATATCAACATTTTAATAAATTAATGTAAAAAGTGGTATATACAAAGTAATAATGTTCATGAAATTTTGTTTTCTTCTAATAGCATTTCTTTTAAAATTGTTTTTTATTAAAAATATAACATTTGATTAAAAAAAAATTGAAATTTAATACGTTTTGGAATAATTCAAAATTTTGTTTTGAACAGTAATTAAACATTATACGTTTCATTCAAGTAATAATAAATATACCAAAACAGTTTGAATAATGAAATTACTTTTAATATTAAAATGATCTTGCTTATTAATAAAAATAAAATTTAATGAGGCTACTAATTTTTGTGCCAAATTACACCAATGGAGTTTTTAAATATATATATATATTTTAGATCTCTATCGTTGTAATTTTACATTAAAATTGTAGTTGTCTTTATGAAATTTATGTGTGTTTTAAAATTTAAATATACTTTTATAACTAAAAAATAAAATATACTAAATTAATGTTAATTATTTTGTGAAAATATTATTTTTAACCTAAAATTCAAGAAATGCTTTTGCTTCGATGCATTTATTAATGTAATACAACCTTATAATTAGAAGTACAATTATGCATTCTATTAATCTGTATTTAGCAATCGTCAGAGAAAATGTTATCATTTAATATTTCCTTCTTTAGAACTCCATGTAGTAAGTACATATGGTACAAAATAATAATATTATATTTGAATTCCATGATGCCTTAATAAATCTACTATTATATACCATAGTACCTTGGAAAATAACATAAATAATCAATACACTATTTTCCATGAATTCTCTCGGGAGATATGTCCCCGGAAAATTACATATTACGTAACGACTAGGGATTTTATTGAGTGACTAAAACATATGACATAACGATTAATACCTACACATAAACTATAAAACGTTTACTATAGTATACCTGATACATATAATTATGATGACACAAATACCCGTATATCCGAGTATTTATATATATCCGAGTATCCGAGTGTATTATGTATATCCGAGTATCCGTGTATAACTACTTGACATCACTTATTTAAATATTGTAAGTTGAACAGATAATCGTTAAATATGGAATTATAGCCACTGCGAATGTAAATTTGGATCTTGTTGTTTACAATTGGACGACTTCAAAGAATGTCTAAAAAGTGTATATGTAAATCCATAATGTGCGATGTCGAATATATTTTATTTATAACATATATAAATATATAAAAGCCTATATATAAATTTGTATTAGGTACATACATATATGCATGAACTTTGACATGTCTAATTTGAACACTAATTTAAACTTCATCAAAACTTCATGCTTAACATCAAAATAAAATACTAAATTTGTAGTTTTAAAAACATCAATTATTTTTATGTTAAACAACAATCTGGTGTTTGTGTTTGAATTAAGTCAATTAAGTTTAAATTAGTGTTTAAATTAGTCATGTCGAAGTTCATGCATATATCTAAGTACCTAATACAAATTTATATATAGGCTTTTATATACATGTATGTTATACAATATATGTTATAAATAAAATATATTCGCCATAGCACATTATGGATTTACATATACACTTTTTAGGCATTCTTTGAAGTCGCCCAATTGCAAACAACAAGATCCAAATTTATATTTGCAGTGGCTATAATTCCATATTTAACGATTATAATCAGTTCAACTTACAGTTCTATTATAGTGACCAATACAAACGAACACTGGACAAGTTCCCAATAGGTACAAGAGCCCCAGGATTTCCAGTTGCCCTCGCTGGCATGTAAAATAGTGGGCGGAAATGAAGTTTTACTCAGTATTACCACTTTACCTTCCATAAATATATCCTTTCACCCCAATTTCATCCATTTTCCGCGCTCCTTCATTCCCTCACTTTCGATCTTTACGAACAACACAACTACAGAGCGTGTATCATAGTAGTACGCGTACCGAAGACAATTTCTTACCGAAGGAGGGAAGGGATTTTTTTCAAGATCAAACTACACACACGCTAATGTTCCAAATTGTGTTTACTTCCAGCTGAGTAGCTATTCTGTTTTGTTGGCGAGTAGCACAATGTCCATCTATACTTTGGTCGACACAAATCCTTTCCTCTTTGCTTGCTTGCTTCCTTCCTTTCTCGCTCAACCCCCGCCCATCCACTACTGATAACACTCAACTATGTTTATACAGTTTTGCCATCCCCCTAAAAAAATCAAAATTTAAAGTAAAACTCTAACAGTAACAACGATAACAATAACTACTACCTCAGGACAAGAAGACGACGATGGGAAGAGAACTTTCTTGATTTTATCGTCTCCGGATTACCTCTCACTTCTTTACTGTCATTTATTCTTTTTTTACGGTAGTATTTCTGCTACGTTATGTATAGGCCCGTAATATTATAATCATACTGCAATACACACACAAACGTGAATATTAAGAAGTTGTCTTCGGATCATACTTAGTGGTAACAATTCCATATAGTAAAGATTTTAATAATATCATATAATAATCCGATTCATCCTAAAACTCGTGTACTGAGTTTCAATCGCTTCTGCATGTATATACATTGTGATTTATGGTTTGCTACTTAACTAATTCTCCATCATTCACTAATTAAATTATTTTACTAAAAATATATATAAACTGCCTTTAACAGGGTTTTCTAATAAATGGTTATTCTAATAATCGTCAATTTCCAAAGAAATGAATATTGAAAAAACCTTAATAAATTCTCAATGATGTTGAAATATATATGTTTTAATTCAGTTTTGGTGAGTAAGTATTTCTTTTCTATGTATGCCTACATACATATATAATACAGTCCATCAATTGGACTAACCACAGAAAGGTTAAATAAAACGGATTTAAATACAAAGCTATGGGGAAATGATACAATCTCACTCTATTGTTATCGATTTTGATTTTGGGAAATTGCGGTAATAACTCTAATTATCTTCAATGCTAATAGCTCATTGATGTTCTTGATAAATACACGACACTCATTCAAGTTTGTTTAACTTTTTATATAAAAATATCGAAGCAAATGGTGGGATTTTACTTTGGTTTTATTTATTAGAAAAACACTGCGAACATTTATAAATAAAAACAATACAATTTCATATGTATTTTTAGAGATTTGAGGATACATTTTAGATAAATAAATTCTTTAATAAATGAAAGCATTTTAGTTAAAACAATGAACAAATATTTTAACTATATATAGGTACCTATATATATTCTATATATACTAGTGTTATGTTTAAAGAAGAAATACGTGCACGAAATGTTTTCAAAATGTACACGTATTGTATGTATTTATCTACAATTCTTTGTATTTCTGCACACTTATCGTATATATGCACTTTTAGTCATTTTTCAACAGAGCTAAAAAACGGAAATTGTTTTGACGTTTTTTATTTTTAACTTTTTTATTTAATAAACTATGATCTTAAAATTTATACATTTGTGTAAGATTATAAAGGTTTATATAATATGTTTTATACAATAGTACTTAATAGCACCAATATGTAATATCTCTAATTCTGAAAACATGCAGTTACGATATGTATAAAGAAATACGATGATATACGATGAGAACTATATATTATAATAATTGATTAGTTATTTTTACAAATTAGAGAGTAAATTCTACCATTACAATACTATATAAATATCATTAAATATTTTAAAATAAAAACACAATAACTATAATCCAAAAGGCTATATTTTTAAATTATATCTAGGGATTTCATTTTCCTTTTAACGACAGTATTACAATCTCGAAATAACAACAAAAGACGGAGTTAGGGAAATTTTAACTAAAATATTTTAAAAATAAAAAGATAGTTGATTTCAGAGAAAAGTAACTACATTCAGCAGATGTAATATATTGTTAAAACTTATACAAAATTGCAAAAAATTACTAATCACAAATAAATTACATGGGAATGTATATTATAAGATAAGATTATAGCTAATAACTACCAATTGATGGATTTTGTTTATGAGAATATTGCATAGAAACTGTTAACAAGCTTCCTTTTTTAATAATAAATATAATATTCATTACTGTATATATCAATTAACGATATTCGAATAATGTAATACATATAATTAACGAAAAATATATATTAATGACCGGTTTCATACGTCTGATATATAATATTGTAATTGCGCATAATTATTGATATATATTTCATAAGAATACTTAATATTATTCGTATATTTTAAATTTAATTATTGATATTAGTAGATGAAATACTAATATCTGCATTAGCATTAAATTAAAGCTTAACATTTTTACTCCATGTTTTTCTTCCGTTTTCATTATTTTCTCGTCCTTCCCCTTCAGACACTTTTAAGAACGATGGACAACTGGAGTTTGGGAGCCGATGCTCGCGGACATTCCATAGCGGGAACGATCGATTCGGAAGGAGCAAGACTGGCCGGTTCTTCTCTCCCGGCTACCCCCAGAACTATCCCGGGGGCTCGCACTGTGTCTACAAGTTCAAGGGGCGCCCGGGGGAGCGAGTTATGGTCACTTTCAAGAACATCCTCCTCGAAGGATATCGCGATATGTGAGTGGATGGAGAGAGAAATATATTTGACGGGAAATGATTCCTGGTTTTCTCCATAAAATTCTACAGATTTGCAATCGTATTTTATGAATTATCATTTTGTCCTCAACAAGTATGTACCCACTTGCCATTATATATATGTATTTATTAAGTTTATGTTTTATTAAAATCAGATACTAAGTTTTGACATTAATTTTGACAATAATTTAACAAAATTATTTTATTTTTAGATTTGCACATTATTTATATATTTTTATAGCAATAGATAAATTTATAATTAAAGTAAACGTTCAATATCACTTGACTGGTAGAAGCAATCAAATGATCGTAAGTAATAAATTTAATATATTTAATGTGTGTATCCCATAAAGTCTTGGAATAATTTCCAGTATATAAGTTTAATTAATGTAATTTTAAATCTAGTACATTTTGTTATTTAATTAAAAACTTAGACTATTTCTGACAACGTAAATCTAAAATGCATTCCATGATATATTATGTTTTAAATGTATATCATGTATACCAATATTTAAGCATTTATATAACTTAAACGAATTCTGTTATTGTCGCACAATATTTATTCTATATTGGCTTTCTCTTAAATTGCAGTATTTTAATTTTAGTTAATTTTCAAAATTATCTATATTTGAAATTGTATACATGTATATTATGACTTCGAGAAGTAAAGAAAAAATTGCATTCATTAGAAATACAGCTGAATTAGAAATCCTAGAACTTCAGAAAAAGTGATCATATATTTTTCTTTTACAAACCAATCAGCTGCAATCCGCGAACATCTGGTGACGTCATCATAGTATCAGAAGGGGATTCAACAAGTGGCGCCCGTCTGGCGAGAATATGTGGCCTTGCCAACAGTGTCCAAGTAGTCTCAGACGGTCCAAGTATGACCATCCTTTTCCAGTCAGATCGCAATGAGATCGAGGCTAAGGGCTTCAATGCGGCCTTTGAATTCATTTCACGGAACAAAGTGAAAGCGACACCTTATCTAGAGGAAGATATCCGCGGAGATGGAGTGCCCAAATGGGGTGAGTAAATGTTCTATCAAAAGTGTCATTTAATCAAATGCATTGTTGGTAAATTTGTAAAATTAAAAATAAATAATAAATGGAGCATGTTGTTGCAAATTATGCATAACTTCATTTACTTATTATTTATAAAATCTGATAAAGCTTAATACCTTCTAAGAATCCTAACAATTAAACTGCACATTAATATCTTTTAATGAATCAATAAAGTACAAATTTGTGTTTAAAATTGAATATAAATAAGGCTTTACGTTAGAAATCCAACTTTATTTTTGCAGTTAAGATATTTTGAATCAATTTTCATTAACCTCTCCGAAGTGGAAAAAAAATAGTTAATATTATTCTACAAATATGAATAATTTTACACCAAAGCTGCATAAAAAAATGTCTATGCTGTCTCAGTTGTATCAACCCCTTTATACATGATATTATAATTGGCACCTTGTTTCTTTAATGGATATTTGTTTAGGTATTTAAAGATAAAGGTTATCATATTTATACTTATAGAAAGTTGTATTGATATTATTTTTTACAACACTTGTTCTTTCTTGTATTTCAAAAATTTCAATACCATCTATTTAACAATAAAATATTTCTATTCTACTCCATCCATTAAAGAATTGAAGTAATATTAAAACTTGTTGAAATTGAAAATACATAGGTATAAGAGAAGAAAATATCTCATTGAAATTTCGATTCCACACATACAGGAGATTCAATTAAGAAATCTTATGACAATAATGTAGGTAGAAGCTGTAAAATGATGCCAGCTGCACTTTCCACGCTTCTTCACTGTGATATTGACTTAATTAAATTCTCTTGATAGACCATAATTCTCATCCTGTCTATCCGTCTTCTCTTTTATTATACGAATAGCACATCGCTGTAATGTCTACCGAAAGGATTCTCTTACTTCGGATAATCACAGCTTATCTGACTGTAAATAAAGAGTAATATTAATTAAATTATAATTATAATACCTGTGGTTCCTTCAATAATAGTTTTAATTCGCTTTTTATGTTGTATTATACATTTGTACATATATATTTCAATTTATTAATCAAATACTCGTAACAAACTAATTTTTTTGTTATATTATTTAAAGGTTATTTCAATTATCTAAATATTAATGAATATCTAGACCTATGGCAATAGGTCGTTAGCGAGTAAAGCTAAGCGAACTATGTAGTAGGTAATATAGGATAGTTGAAAATAGGGTGTTTTTCACATAGCTGTCATGAA